>CAKALG010013630.1:0-10522 GCA_916700815.1 Helicolenus hilgendorfi
CGGTCTTGGATCCGGTGGAGACTTTCTCATGAGACTGCGCTGATGGACCGCTGGGAGGTGGAGGTGGAGGATGGAAAGTTAAATTCATCAGACAATAAGTGCTGTTGGTCTATTTCTATTCTGCTCCAATGCTATGCTCTTTGTTTTTTGGTGCTGTGTATCTATAATGCACTTTTATTTTTAAACAATTAGTTGATTGACATAAATTGAATCAACAATAATTGATTACAATTGGTTAATTGTTTAAGTCATTTATCAAACAAAAATGCCATACATTTAGTGATTCCAGTTTGCTGCTTTTTTGTTTATTTCATTTCAAAACATTTGTTTTTTTTTGTCTGTATACTTCACATTGGGTTCTGGCAAATAGTGTTTTTTCACAATTTTCTGTTTTATTCCATTTCAAAATATTTGTTTTTTGTATTTGTAGACTTCACGTTGTATCTTGGGAAATTGTTTTTTTTTTATCATAATTTTCTGTTTTATTTCATTTCAAAATTTTTGCTTTTTTTTGTAGTTGTAGTTCTGGTAAATTGTGATGGGGGTTTATTTCACAATTTTCTGTGAAAAAACTAAATGAGTGATCACTTATCCAGAAAAATAATTGTCCTATTTAAACGATAATGAAAATAATCATTAGTTGCAGCCCTATTATTTTCTGTTTTGTCATATTCTAATTTATCCATTTCATTGTGAATTAAATGAATGTGAATGAACCGTATGCAGAGGGGTTAAACGTTGATACTGGTTTTGGGAACCAGCTTTGCTTTTCCATGATTTGGCCGTGCGTCACAAATAGTAGTAATAGGGCTGTGTCAAACAAGGTATACGTATGAGCAGGAAGGACAGAATTGTAATTATGATGTCTTCTCATCGTATTCACATTCTTCTAGCCGTAGGGTTCATTTCTTTGCTGTAGCGATCGACTGCAGCTGAATGAGTGCAAAGCAAACAGCGAGAATCCACACATATAAGCTCATGCCAGAGCTTCAGGGCAGTGATTCTCAATCCTAGTCCTCAGAGTGCTGCCGATTTTCTATCCCACTGGCTAGTCAACTGGAGTCTTCTGACATCTCAGGTATAAATCAGCCTGATTATGTGGCTAAAATGAAAACCTACAGGCTAGGCGAATCCTGAGGACCGGGTTTCTGAAGTGCTGCTCTCAGAGAAAGCTGTCCTCGAGTGCTGAGTTAAGATCAGCAGCCATTCATTCTTTACAAAATCTAAAAGCTGAGCGAAAGAAGTAGTCTTCAGAGACTTTAACCATTTTTTTCAGCCTGCATACACACTGATATATGTACAAAACGTTGAACATAATATTATGTGAACAGCAAAAATACACAAATGTACACTCACCAGTTGTGTGGAGCCAGCTCTGTGTTGTAGAAAGGCCCGTCCAGCATGGGCCGTTTATTCTCTGCTGCTTCTTTACGATCACCTGAGAGCAGCACAGCAACAGTCAGTATAAAAGGATTACATACAAGTATGCAGGGACACACACTCACACATACACACACACACAAAGGTCATCACCTCATCTCCTGGAGCACACACACAGGTGCACATCGCAGCAGATACATAGGCAAGCACACACACACACACACACACACACATGCACAAAAGTAGGTCACACTCACTTGCACACGCTCCACCCCCATACCAATCACACACACACACACACACACACACACACACACACGCACCACACACACACCACTGACACACAGTTGATGGCAGTGAGAATATGGCATGCAGATATAACACACACAAACACAGACCTGGGCTGAAGCTGTGTTCAGGCACGCTCTCTTCCTCCGTGTGTGTAACAAAGACTTTCACGGGTGTCCCTTTCCTTTTCCTTCCACAGCCGCGCCTGCAGAGAACACACACACACACGCACACACACACACACACAATTATCATTTAATCAATCGACCAACTGGCCAAACTTCAATCAGGTCAGAGAGTGATCAATAAGCTGATGGACACCTAATGGATCAATACAAGCTGCGTGTAGCCCTCCCATATAGGCAAACAGAATACCAAAAAAACACTGAAACAAAGACGACTCTTGTCTTGCTCTTCACTGTGTGTGACTGGAGCATGGTTTCAGGCCCTGTTCACACCTGGCACTAAGATGCGTCTTGTAGCGTTGGACGATATGACGGTATATATACTGTGCAACGGTAGAAATGTGATTTGGCAATACCGTTTCTGCTGCGTGATCTCGTGATGCTGCCTCACAAGGTAATGTGATTTGGGCAGACATGGAGGAGGTGAGTGAAGTTGTGAATACAGAGCAACCAACCCAAGATGAGGAAAAACTCTGGTTTCATGATTGCGCGACATTTGCGGACTGTAGTTTCTTTTGACAGTGTTTTGTCAGCTTTTTTAAATGAAAGATGAGAAAATCCTGCAAGACAAGTTGGGTTTTTTTTTCTTTTGGTATAGCCTAATAATTGGGTTCTGGGAAAATAGTGAGGGTTTTTTTTCACAATTTTCTGTTTTAATTTCATTTCAAAATATTAGATTATTTTTATATTTGTAGACTTCACATTGGGTTCGGGGAAATTGTGATGTGTTTTTTCACAATTTTCTATTTTATTTCACTTCAAAATATTTTTAATAAGAGTGAATCGAGATGCATTCTAATGCCTTGTGTGAACAGACGTACTTGAAGCTGTCCACTTGTGATCGGATCACCCAAGACAAATGTTAATGCCAGGTCTGAACAGCGCCTTAGATTAAGATGATCTGCACTAGACTGAACAGGAGGAAATTAGTTCAGTCGGAGCCCAGAAAAAGAGATTCTTGAACATACTGATTTTTAAACTTTGCCATCTTTCCTCGACACACACCAGATTAATGATCGAAGGTGCAGTGTGTGGGATATGGCGGCATCTAGCGGTGAGGTTGCAGATTGCAACAAACTGAAACTTCTCCCGTGTGCCAAGCGTGTAGGAGAACTATGCCAGATTTTTTATTTAGAGGCTAAAAACACCCCCTAAGCAATTAAGAGCAACATTTACTTCACTTAGCTGTCAAATATTCATGTGTATGTGAATATTGTCCCCTGTGGACAACTGAAATAAGAAAAAAATACAACCTCACACAAACTGTATCGACAAAAATAAACTAAAACAAGCACTATGATATAAACACTCACTCTTTCTACAAAATACATTTCTCAAATGTTAAACTGTCATCAGGATGCCATTCAAAAACTTTGCCTAAATAAATTGCAGTCTAATTCAGAAACCTGCTGAATAAAAGAATAAAAAAGAGGATTGCAAAACACAGAAGATCTTTACAGTAATACCAGCTTTCGGTAAATCTCAACAACCGAAGAATACTGTAGGAAAATGAACAGCCTGTTTTTTTTAATTTAAAAAAATAATTCTTGAATTTAGCGTAGGATGTGTGTTATTTTATGACTTACAAATCCCATTGGTTAAATTGACTTCTAATTTGCCAGTTTGTGATGCTTCTAGAGCTGCAACGATAAATCGATTAATTATCAACTATTAAATGAATCGCCAACTACTTTGATAATCGATTAATCGGTTTTGAATATTTTTTTAAGAAAAAAAAAGTCTCTAATTCCAGCTTCTTAAATGTGAATATTTTCTGGTTTCTTTAATCCTTTATGACAATAAACTGAAAATCTTTGAGTTGTGAACAAATCAAGACATTTGACGACATCATCTTGGGCTTTGGGACACACTGATAGACATTTTTCACCATTTTCTCACATGTCATAGATCAAACAACTAATCGATTAATGGAGAAAATAATTGACAGATTAATCGACAATGAAAATAATCGTTAGTTGCAGCTCTAAATACTTCAGAAAATAGGGCAAAAAAGTAAAAAATAACCTGTCACACAGTATCATCTTTTCACAAATCAACAGTTTCAGCACATATCAGAACTTTTTTGAGGCAAATCAGCACACTGAATCCAGCTTGATATGATGATTACGTAAACAGTAACCTCGGAATAACGACCACACCGACCATAATAAGATTCTGCCATCTAGTTAGTGTTCATAGTTGAGTGCTCTGACCCTGGATCACCACTGCGGAGTCTGCCGTTACCCCAAGGGTGCTCAAACGCAGCCACCTGTGTGAGCCCAGAGTGGCCAGGCGAGATTATCTTCTTCAGACTAAATCCATGCCAAAACCGCCACGCTCAGAAGAGCCAAACTGATCCCGCCTCTGCCGATTCTAGGCTTGTTCTGCTACCACAGATCTCAATATTGTTTTCCGTCAGTCTATTTTTTACTCGCATGACATTGGAGGCTCTTAAATCTAGGCCATACGAAGATCGTGCTTTGGATTTTGAGGTGTTCATTACTGCGTGTGTGTGTGTGTGTGTGTGTGTGTGTGTGTGTGTGTGTGTGTGTGTGCGTGTGTGCGTGTGTTTGCATGCAGACAAGAGAGAGAAAAAAAACAGAGGAGGAAGAAAGGCAAGAAGAAAAACTGGATGGAAAAGAAAAAAAGTGAAGTAGCAGAAAACAGACAGAGGGAGAGAAACAGGAAAAGGGAGCAAACGGGGAAAACAAGACAGAGAGAGAACAGAGAGAGGCAGCAGAGATATCAACCAGACCCACTGTCTTTGTATTGATCCACTCCGCTCTCATCTGGACTCGTGATACTTTGCGTGCATGTCTCTCGCTGTGTGTGTTTGAGAGAGTGCACAAGAAGAGTGTGCAGCATTTTGTGCTCACATTATGTACAGATTTCCCCCCTTCTTCAAATCTAATAGACAATCAAACTTGATAACTATCAAGAAATCATGAGAAAATATCTGCTTTGAAACATCTGTAACACTTCATTTTACAGGTCCGCAAATTTAATGGTATTTAGGTGATAATTAGCAAGCAACCTATTTGAAATTTCTTTGGAATTACTGCCAAATTACACCTCAAAATGTTCACAAATTACTTTATTATAAACCTTATTTAATAATGATATGCAAAATCAGCATATAATCATTAAAATAGGGCCCTTAGGCTTGAGAAGTGGCTGTGTGCTGCTCTTCATCGGAGGTGGAAAACCAAAAAGTGATACCAATATCGGGCCGATACTGACTCAAATAGCTGGATCGGGTTTGGGTGATAGTGGGGCTGATCTATTCAATTCAATGTCCATATACTATATACAATATATACTGGAATTTGAATTCCTGTTTAAGTTTTGACCAATTTGTTGCTGCATTAAAAAGGTTTACACTTGAATTGTAGTTCCTGTTCAATTTGAGGATTTTTTTTACCAAGTTGCTGGTGTACGATTTATTGTTTTAATAATAAATAACAATTTATTTGTTACATTTTGTTTTACAAGGTTAAGAAAGCAATATTTAAGTCCAGCCTGATGTTGCCTTGCATATAAAAGAATGATCCCAGTAACTTCCACACAGTGAAGCATACAGCTTATTGATTAAACTCTGGTATCGGATTGGTCCTCGGTATCGGCAGATACCCAAAATCCAGGTATCGCTATCTGTATCGGGACTGAAAAAGTCAGATCGGTGCATCCCTACTTTTTTCATGCTGAATGACTTATGAGCACATCTCTGGTAAACACAAGATTTAAACTGGTGCTTTTGTGTGATTCTTGGTGGCAAAAATCTGAAGAAAAAAAAATCATGTGACCTCCGCTGCTCCTAATGGCATTTGCAGAATTTCACAGACAACCAATCAGAGCCGAGCTGAGCAGCTGTCAATCACTCGTGAACTCCGATCAAACGGTCAAACTAGGCAGCGCTGATCAAATATGAATCAATATGCTGTTACTGTAATGCCTATTTCTCTCCTCAAATGTTTTCAGAAACATCTTGTAGTGTACTGTTTAGCAGTAAAAAGAGAAAGTTTGTGACCCGGCAGCCGTTTTGAGATCTGCTGTAAAAATATCAAGGACCGCCCACCAGCCGGAGCACAGCCAATAGGAACACTCTCTTTGTGAAATGGTGAAATGACCTGTGATTGGCCAAAGTCTCGCGTCACGGGCTAGATTTTTTAAAGCCTGAAAACAGAGCCATGAGGTGCAGAAGTCTAGTTATCTCTCAGAGCACTTTAATTACAATATGCTGAAAGGTTATTGTGGATTTTTTTGCCCAATGATGCCAAAATATTGTTGCCTGCTGAAGCTTTTAGTCGACTAAGAATTTCTCAGGTCGAGGACAGCCCTCGTGATAATATTAAATTATTGCCCAGACCTACAAGAAAAATAACAATAGAGTCAGCTGTGAAGCTTCAACAGTTGTCCACGCTGACATATCGTACGTGCTCACACAGACAGGCTTAGATCTCAACAGGTCACCGGCTTTTCCCAGAAAAACACTGTTTTCTTCAGAGTTTATATTCTGCTGGATTATTTTGGGTCTTCCGAGTGCGTGTGTGTGTCTGTGTGTGTCTGTGTATTCAGTTCTGGTTCAATGAGTTTCTGGGAACTTTCTTGCCAACCAAAATCTGTCTCACCTCCACTCCTTCAGTGAGCTGACCCCTCTGTCTCTCCCTCCAATCCTGTCTCAGTCTGTCTCACCCTCCCGATCGATTCTCTCATTCTTCACTCCTTCACTCCAACACACACACACACACACACACACAGCCCCCTCCCGCAAACCCACATGCATGCACAAATACACAAACAAGTCAAGACCCACATATGCGTGAACACACACACACACACTCACACACACACACACACAGATTGTACAGTCCACATGTGCACACACACAAACACACACACACACCCCTCCCCCTATCTGGCCCACATGCATGCACAACACACACAGGCACGCAAACACACACACCCCTCCCTTTCAGGCTTACACACACTCACACACACAGAGTACACACAAATATCCTCTCTCTAGCCAAGCTCACATGCACGCACACACACACCCCTCCCCCTCTCTGTAAAGCTCACATGCGCACACACACATTAGGAAAGCTCACTCGAGTGCACACACACTCTCTCTCTTTCTCTCTCTCTCTCTCTCTCTCCCTCTCTCTCTCTCACATAACCAAACCCACAGTCTCATGTTCCACACACACTTTTTCCCTCTCTGACACACACACACACACACAAAGGCAAGCACGCATACAATCTGCACATTACAGATTCTCAGACTCATGCATATCTGGTACAATATGTTGCGCACACACACACACACACACACACACACACACACACATACGTTCCATCAAACACATTATTCTTTCTCTTGCGGATACAAACACACACAACCACTTGTCACGCAACTGTTTCTGCTACATACGTCTGGATCACAAACACACACACACACACACACACAAGGCACACATGCACAAACTCACTCAATAAGCCTCACGTACACTCCGTCCTTCATGCAGACACACACACACACCATCCTCAATAATACAACAGATACACACACACACCACCCTCCCCTCCACCCCCTTCTCACATATACCATACCACCCACACACAGTGTGCACATACGCACAAACATACTTTTCCTTTGAGCATGCGTACGTACGTACACACACACACACACACATACACATACACACACTGTCCTTTCCTCTTTCATAAACAAAGTAGATGCATAAACACTCTCTCCTATGACACACACAAACACACTGCCCTTGTCTAGGAGCCACACACACACACACATACACAAACCTTGTGTCTGTCTCTCCCCCTTGACACACACCCCTCCCTCTCTTACTGACTGCAGAACAAACACACACACACACACACACACACACACACACACACACACACAGACAGAGACAGACAGGCATACACACACCTCTCCTTCCAGAACAAATACACAAACACTGAAAAGACACACACACGCATACACACACACGGCATATGCACTAGCTACCAAGCCTTCTTTTTCAGTTTCCAAGACACACACACACACACACACACACACACACACACACACACACACACACACACACACACACACACTCACTCACCCTCCCCTTCTGTTTCAAAAGCTTGCACACGCAACTGAATGCACGCACACACACACACACACACACACACACACACACTCATCCTCACCCTCTGTCACACACTCCCCTCTCTTAAACACACACACACACTCACTCTGTGCTCTCTTTCTATCTCTCTGCAACACACACCCTCCATCTTCTCTCTTCTCTGTTCGTCACAAACACACACACACACACACACACACACACACATCTCTCAGTTTCTTAAAGACAGACACACACCCTTTCCTTTACCACTTTCTGTATTGTTTTTACTAGCTGTGGGGGGGGGAATTTATTTTGATTTTATCACTTTTATTGTTAGTAACGTGACATCATATCCTTTCCATATCCATCTTCGAAAAAACGAACCGCAGTGAGCCGAAACGAGAAAGTAGAGAACGGCGGAGAGTCTGCGTGGATACGACCTGCACCCTCACATGTTAAATCAGTAAAAGTGTGGAAACACTTTGGGTTTCACACATTGCCAGGAAAAGCAGAGCTAGACATCACGGATAAAGCTGCATGCTAACTCTGTTATGGACAGGAAACGTTATCGTATTGCGGTAACGTGCGGTAAAGCCAGCCATCACTCTCATCTCCGTGGTCAGATTGGCCGACGCTACAACAGTAGAGCACCCATATGCTGACATTTATGTTAAATGCATTCAAACGGAGCTGACCATGGATCTATAAAGAACGGAAGCTGCTAACTGCTAGCGACGGACTTGGCGAAGTTAGCGGAAGTATACACGCGTGTAGGGCTGTCCCGAATACCATTTTTTTGGGCTTCGGTGAGAGATATTCAAAGTTTTTCAAAGCTTCGCAGAGCAGCACAGCGTTGCATGACATGACATGTTCTTCTGTCTCCATCTCCCGTGTCAGCCGCCGCTGCCGTTCTACTGTACCGCACGCACCTCTACACACAACAAACAGCGATATCCATCTGAGAATAACTAATAACAAGTAATAATGTTGTGGGATTATTCCTTATTTCATGGGCTATTTTGGGATTTTTTAAATTATTATTAAATACTTATGCATTTGAATACTGATTTGGAGGTTGAATATGAATACCATGGCAACGGTCGAAGTTTCGAAGCAAGGGGAACTGTATATACAAAATACATATATAGAAATAAGACTGATTGGATTGTATACACCAAAAGTATAAAACATTACATGACCCTTATAAATTAAAAAGAAAATACCACTAATTTGTGAGAGAAATTCTTTGATTTTTGGGTTGCTGGAAAAAATATAATAACTAATGCCTGACAATGACTGATATATTTGACTTCAGGACATCTCTGACTACATACATGCTGAAAATCCAACATTTTTATTGTATTAATTTAGATATTTTCCAAAGTAAGAGTCCCTAGAAGTGTATGATTTAACTTTTTCCCCATGATAGTCTTTAAAAAGTTAACAAAAATCCCAATAAATCGTAATATCGAATCTCAATACTTGCAGATTCGCAATACATATCGAATCGGCGCCCAAGTATCGGATCGGGAGATACAACATCGTCTCTCGCACCCCAAAAACTCTTTACTTTTAAGACAACACACACACACACACATGATTAACACAATCCAAAACACCACACGCACATACACACTCTCTCTTTACCAATCATACATGTGATTATTAAACACACTGAAACACACACACACACCACTTGGTTACACATAAACACCATCCTTCATGCTCACACACAGAGACACACCTCCCATCCCTCACACACACACACACACACACACACACACAAACAAACACTCACATTCCCTCCCCCACTCTCCTAACACACACACACACACACACACACACACACGTATGCGCAAACACACTCTCCCCTCCCCTTCCCTGTGCCTCTAACACACTTCCCCTCTATCTCTGTCTCTCTCTCTCACATACACACACACACACACACACACACACACACTTTTTATATGCTCCTTCTCACGTACACACACACACTCACACACATATGTCCTTCACAGTCCCTCTCTCTTCTGCCTTACAGTAAACACACACCTTTACTCTTTCACTCTCTCTCTCTCTCACACAGACACACAATAACACACACACACATGCGTGCAAACACACACTCACTCTGAAAAACACATTTAAAAACACATTTTCTCTTCTCTCAAACACACCCTGTCTTCCCAACACACACTTACTCATTCTCTCAACCACACACAAACTCACTCACTCAATACTACACACAAACACACACACACACACAAACACACACACTCCTGTTCTCTTTGTCACACACTTCTTACACACTGTGCTCCCCCCTCCCTCTTCCCATCTCTCACTCTCTCACAAACACACACACACACACACACACACACACACACACACACACACAGTGTCTGTCTCTGTCACGCACACACTCTCTCCCCCTCCCATCCCTCTCTCTCTCTCACACACACACTCCCTCCTCCTTCCTCTGCTCTAGCACACACACACACACACACACACACACACACCACTCCCCCTCCCTCTCTGTGTGTG
>CAKALG010013632.1:0-10332 GCA_916700815.1 Helicolenus hilgendorfi
TGTGGAGAGGGCGGTGATGTGCCTGTGGGGAAAACTGCTCTCCGGCCCCCAAACCCAATTTCCACTAAAAGATTGAGGAGGTTAACGTGCTCTGGGCAAGGCGCTGAACTCTCTTTTCTTTTCTCGTCTTGTCTTTTAATCGCATCAGGCTTTTAATTCTTTCATGAACTAGTCTCAGACCCTTTTTTTTTAACATTTCATGAAGAGCGGGGGGAGATAAGAGAGCTGTGATTGCCGCTTTGGTCCCTGGAATCTATGCAGCATGCTGCATTTTTAGACCAGGCTTTTGTTTTACTATAACACTTCTGGTAATTGTAGAACGGGAGGTGTTGACTTTGACTGATGGTTTACCCTTCCAAGACTTCCACACACACACATACACGCGAAGACTTGATGAATTATGTATTGGTGCGCTGGAAACAAACTAATCAATATAAAATGTCTAGCTTCAGTATTGACCAGAGATGTGGTGGCCAGAGATTGGCCACGAAGAGGAAAGCACATTGCATTGAGGTATACGATATGAGTTATTAATGGCTAAATGTGCTGCATACAAACATGTTTCCTCAGAGTGCATATTTGTTAATCTTTCGTCATCTCAAACTGAAAAGCGCTGTTGAGTTGCTTTAAAGGTACAGTGTGTAAGATTTAGCGGCGTCTTGCGGTGTGGTTGCAGATTGCAACCAACTGAATACCCTTCCACTCACTTCTCCAAGACGGCGGTAACGTGAGCCGCCGTGTGCAAACTTGTGGTAATGCCATTCGCCGCGATCAGAGGCCATCCTTACCATAATAACACTACTTTAGGAGCAACGAAAGTCAGACGGCGCCTGGTGGTACCACGGTTTTGCACTCTGCAGCCCACGTTACTACAGTTTCACAAACGTATCGGAGAACTACTGTGGCCTTCAGGTAGGGCTGGGCGATATGGAGAAAATCAAATATCATGCTATTTTTAACAGAATACCTCAATATCGATATTGTGACCATATTATAGGGTTGGCCTTTGGTGCTTTTTTGATAAATAATCATCAGTAGTGTAGAGACAATGAATAAGTGGGTAAAAGCAAATAATGGACCGGCTAGAGCAGTCTGGTGACTTCAGAAAATTACAGCACTTTACTGGAAAACCAGGAAAAGACAACACTAATGCCATATTATGATGACAAAATCTAAGACGATATCTTTATCTCACATCACATTATCGATATAATATTGATCTATTGCCCAGCCCTACCATTCAGGTAACATAAAAAGGCGGAGCAACAAGGTGGATTCTGTGAAGAGGACCTGCTCCCTATGTAGATATGGAGGGTCATTCTAAGCTAACAAAAACATTATTCTTAATTTTACACTAATGAAAACATACATATATCGTAGTAATATTATATTACATTTTTAGCTAATAGATCCCCCGAAATGTTACACACTGTTCCTTTAATCCACCTATGGAGTATATAGATGGATGGATATCAGACGTGTGTGTCCATGTTTACATCATGCCCGTCTTGTCTCCGTCAGCACGGCTTTACACACCTAATCCTGACAGGTGAAAGTGTTGTTCATGCAGTCTGTGTGGGCTGTTGCCTGTGATACAGATAAACTGTCTGAAATCAATAAGCTTCTGCGCCACTCTGCTTGTCCGCACATTCCCCCCCCCCCCCCCCTCCCCGACACCTTTTACCATCAAAAGGTCAGAGGCAGCCATGTCTTTTAACTCCTCATTGTTTAGTGCGTGTTGTGTCCGGCTCTAATGATCTGGCTGGGAACACCTCGCCACCACCAGCAGGTTTTGATTGGCTCTGAGATTCCCTGGAAGACGGATGGTTCCAACGTCCTTGACTGGTTTGCAATATGTGCCGCCATACCCCCCTCCCTCTATCCTGCATTTGGAATCACTGTTCTCTGTTTGATGGCAGGCAATTACAGGAGATTGTTTTTCTTTTGTTGTACACGCCGGTCGGCACGGTGCCCCCTTTTCTTCTTGGAAAGGAGTGCCCTGTTTTTCTACTTGACAGACGCACACAGCTCCAAGACGAGCACTAGTTGACTTAGCAAGCGCCATGATTGATGGGAGGTTTTATCAGTAAATACAGTCAAAACGTGTTTGCCTGAAATTAGTTGTCTCTGCTGTGTATAATCTTCAAACACTCTGAAAGAATAATTATTGTTTATATTGATGGTTGGGTGTCTTGTGTTGGAACACCACCGGTCGTCATAGTTTGCTTTTTATTTACTACTTCTTGTCGCAGAGTTGTCATGTGAAACTATTTCACAACACTGTTCTTGTTCTTAGCTGCTGTGTATTGTTTTGGTTTATTTGCTGTACGAAGGCGATAATGGTGCGACTTTAAAACCTACCCAGAATAGTTCAGCCAATTATGCGGGTTATTCAGATTTGATAAGAACCTTTTAATTAAAAAAAGAACTTCATGGGAAAAAAATAATAATTAAATCTCGAATTCCAAACAAACAAGGATGAGTTTAACCTGGAGCTTGCACTCTCTTTCATAAGATATTACCTAATCATAACCATAATTTTTGCAATAAAATTAGGGGCCGCCGTTTTGGCACTGAAATGAGTGTTTCGCCTTTTTTTTAAATCAGGAGATGTGAAGAGCGGAGGATGTGAGAGACGTGATGTATAGCGGTAATGAGTGACGGCAGAATGAGAGGTATTGATAGCTGGAGGAGAATGACCTTGGCGTCAAACATTCATGTGAGGAGATGTGGGAAATAATCAGCATGGGCTCCCAGCACTCAGCAGCAGCAGCAGCAGCAGCAGCGTGCCCCTGATGACTGCGCTGCAAACAATGAGCTTCACTGACGCAGGGGAGTGTGTTACAGAGACAATTTCTTCTCTTTTTAGTGTGTGTGTTCTCTTCTTTTGTTTTTCCTGAGTGCAATCCAGAGCCTGGGAGGCTTTACTTCATTAAAACTGGCCACCGCCAAATGACATCCCAGAATAAAGCTGCTCCTGTGATGTTTGTTTGACGCATTAGATTCTATACTAAATGTAATTTGTGTTCATTTTGGAGGGCTAAAAAAAAAGAAATCAATATATACGAGCTTCTTATTCAGTTTGAAAAAGCACTATATGTAGTCGCGCGGTGACGCCCAAAAGTAGGGATGCACTGATACCAATACTGTATTTGGTATCGGGCCGATACTGACTCAAATAGCTGGATCGGGTATCGGTGATAATGACGCTGATCTGTTCAAATTAATTTTATGTTTATATACTATAT
The DNA here is from genome assembly GCA_916700815.1 of Helicolenus hilgendorfi. NCBI lineage: Eukaryota > Metazoa > Chordata > Actinopteri > Perciformes > Sebastidae > Helicolenus > Helicolenus hilgendorfi. Next base: position 3,249 of record CAKALG010013632.1, read on the forward strand.
GCATTATATATTGCAATTTTAATTCCTGTTTAAGTTTTGACCAATTTGTTGCTGCGTTAAAAAGGTTTACACTTGAGTTGTAATTCCTGTTAATTTTGAAGATTTGTATCAACTTGCCGGTGTACAATTTATTAATTTAGTAATAAATAGCAATTAATTTAATTTATATCCAGGTATTCATTGGTCACATTTTGTCTTACAAAGTTAGGAAAGCAATGTTTACGTCAAGCCTGACACATAAAATAATAATCCCAGTCACTTCCACACAGTGAGGCATACAGCTTATTAATTAAACACTGGTATTGGATCGGTACTCTGTATCGGTTGATACCCAAAGCCTATGTATCGCTATCAGGAATGAAAAAGTCACATCGGTGCATCCCTACCCAGAAGTTCCAGCAGTGATCAGCAGGAACTCTCAACCAATCGCCTTCAGTCCTTTCTTTGCTTATTGATATTTATTTGCCTCAATAGCGTGCGTTTTGTTTGATATTGAAAAGAGCGGTGATATTACCAGTGGGAATATAGACGTCATGCTGCTCCGCGGCGTTAGCAGTCACCCCAACAGTCTCTGTGACATTCAGCAGTTGGAAATGGCATTTGTGACATTCACTGAGTGAGAGTAATATATTCACCTCGGTTGGCTCATCTAGGCCTCACCAGAGCAGACAGCTGCTATAAAGGCTATGTGCACCAGGCATTCTCACACTGTCAACAACTTCTGCTGTAGCCGGGCTGCATGATTTTATCACCCCGGAATGGAGCGAAAAGCCAGTGATTCAGGGGTCATGCTTTATTTAGATAGTTGCTATATGGGCTTTTTGTTTTTTATCTCAAATATAATATATAATATACACACAGTATTTTCAAACTATGACATTTGTGGTGTTTTTTTTTCTTCCCTTTTATCGCGCCGCACCACGGTAGACCCGCTTTAACCTGCGCCGGAATGCTTCGAAGACGTGGCAGTAGGCTATTACTTCCTGACATATTGCAATGCACATGTCATTTAACATTTCATTCAGATGATGGACAGGGACGCATTACCACATTCAGCTTGTCACAAAGAGCGTCCCTTAATATTTCCTGTTGCCTCGCGCTGTATTAGATGACAAAATGGCAACTGCTGCTGCCATTCTCGCGGCGCTGATGTGGAAGCCAGGAATTTTATTTACTGTTACCGTGCCGCTTAAAGAGTACAACACAACCACCTCCTACGACTGTGGGAGAGGAAAACAGCTGCTCACCTTCAGCCCTTAGAGATGTGCTGGATTCGTACAGCTGCAGCGGAGCCTTCAAGCCCTCAGGAACACATGTTTAAATGATCATGTCAGTTGTTTGCATAAAACATAGCATACTTTTAAAAGTTTTTGAATTAATTCTCCTCCTTCTGGGGAGCCATTGGTTTCCATTCGTTTCGGATTTGAAAATCAACTTGCAGAGACTTCAACTTAACTTGAAACAAGTAATCCATCACAGTGAACATTTCATCGCCTTTGGTGTTTGTCAAAGTTACCGACTTCACTCTCTCTGCCCTGCTCCATCATTTATTACTCCCTCTCAGCTATGCCTCAGGACTCCTATCCATTCATAGATCCAATCCTGCTACACTCTATTATCCTATCAGTCTAAAATCTAAGATCCAGGTGTGCTTTATCCAATCATGTAAGCGTTAAGCTGCCACTCCTCTCACTTAACTTACACGGGAGCAATTCTCTTTATTAGCCTGGTTAGCTGCATGTTTAAAGCACTGCTTCCTGGTGCTGACATCCAGCCGCCACCTTCCCTGCCACCAGAAGCAACAGTATGGTTTATGTTGCTGCTCACGCCGTGGCTGTATATGGAGTCTGTCTGGTGTGGTTAAAGCGGCAGTAGCAGGAATGTTTTTGGCATCATTGGACAGAAATTCCATAATAACATTTCAGCATATTGTAATTCAAGTGATCTGAGAAAAAACTAGACTTCTGCACCTCCTCATGGCTCTGTTTTCAGGCTTTAAAAAATCAGGAGACTTTGGCCAATCACAGGTCATTTCAGAGAGATAGCGTTCCTATTGGCTGTTCATTCAACGGAGGCAGCTTTCAATCACTCCTTTGATCAAGCGGTCAAACTAGGCAGCACTGATCAAATATGAATTAATATTCTGTTACTATATTCTATTTCTCGCATAAAATGTTTTCAGAAACATCTTGTAGTGTATTGTTTAGCTGTAAAATGAGAACGTTTGCTTCGGCTGGTCGGCTGTGCTTGGTATTTCCTCAAATGCGGCTGCCATAAACGGTGCACTACAAGATGTTTCTGAAAACATTTGAGGCGAGAAATAGGCATTACAGTAACAGAATCTTGATTCATATTTGATCGGCGCTGCCTAGTTTGACCGTTTGATTGGAGTTTGTGAGTGAGGAGGACACAGAGGCACATGATTTATTTCAGATTACCTGTCTCATGCATTACTGTCAGGATATAGTGACCGTTTTATACTAGCATATATAATATATAACGTGAAAATATCTTTTTTTTTGCTCCAATTCTACCCACTGCAGCTTCAAGGACACTCTAAGAAAATAAAATCTCCGGTCTCTTCAATGTGTGACCAAGTTCACGTTGTATTTTCACACATCGTCCAGCACTCGTTTCTCATATCTCATATGTGCAGCGTTTTTTTTTTAACGGCCAGGTCTTCCAGTAAATGTCAGACTTCGTATGCCCTTGACCACACGCCAACAAGGAGGGTTTTCAAAACCGGCCCCTGCTCTCAACCGCATTATCGCACAACAATAGCATCGCTTTGGCTTTGTTCACTGTGATGGATGACCCATCCCAGGCGAGGTTCAGGGCTCTGCAGTGAGATCTTTGTAGTGAATTGAAGTAAATGTGAACCAATGGCTCCCTGGCAGATAGAAAAATTCTTCCAAAATGGATGTTTTAGTGAAGAAAGCAAGCAGCAAACGTGCAATATGTGAGTTGAAGCTTGAATGAAGGCACAAGAAATAAAAGGAGAGATGGGCCGTGTAGGTGATAAAAGATGATTCGGGGCGTCTAATGAGATACATACAGTATCTCCTCTCCACTCCACTGCCAATAACCACTGCTGCTGCAGATTCCCTGCCGTGTCTGAAGGACGTCGGAGCACCCTGCGATGTCCACCCTCTCCTCCAACCTTCCCGATCACCCTGTAATTAGCGAACTCAACATTTAATCAGCGCCGTGATAGCTGCTGAGACCTGGAAGAGAAATAAATAGACAAGAGAAGAAGGTAAAGATAGGAACACACTCCTATGGTCTCTGGCTCCATCTTGCTATATACTGTAGAGCTGTGATTGACTTTGCAACGGCTAAATCCGAGCTTGCCAGGCTGCCGTATTGGAGTAGATTGACGGCGGGCAAGTATGAGTAAGAAAAAGAGAAACCATTAGAGCTCGATTGTAGCTCAAGAGAGAGCAGCCTATTGTATTTACAAGGCGAGCGTGTACAGTATGCATGCGCTCTCCTCTCTCCTCCCCTCCCCTCCCATCCCGCTCCACCACTAGAGGATCGAGAAGGCGTGTAGCGCTGCGTCCACAGAGGGTTCTCAACACCGCCGTGCATTTTACCGCTTGTAAAGCAATCATTTCCCCCTCTCTCTCTCGCTCTCTCTCTCGCTCTCTACTCCCCCCTCCACATCCCTCCGGCTGCTGGGACTGCTGAGTCAGCTCACCTTCATATGGAGAGTGGCTCCCTCAACCGAGACGTTATTGATTTGCCCCTGTTTGTAAGGGGGAAATGTTCCCAAACCTCTCAGGCCAATTTTTGCTGCGCTGCACAGCCAGGAGCACCGCTGGGCTTTGGATTGAGAGGAGAGAAACATAAACATTGCTACCATCACACACATGTATGTACACACACACACACACACACACACACACTATAGCACACAGGCATTCAGATACATTATTAATCGCTAGATTGGAGCAAAAAAGGCAGGGAAGTATGAACAGCAACATAATTACACACATGGATACAGAGGCACATCCCCGACACAAATACAGAAATACATACACGTATTAGTGGTGCATCAGTTGTTTGGCAGCAGCTGTGTGAACGCTGACTTCATACTGTATGTGTCGTGAACAGACTAGCGTGCTAAGGTGTTAAAGATCTGGTCATTACAACATATAAGCTTCATACCAAGGCAGCAGATTGTCTCCCTCTCTCTCTCCTCCTTCTTGTTTTCTCTCTATCTCACCACTACCATACTGGTGGGAGTACTCACACACACACACACACACACACACACACACACTGACTCACAGAGAGCACATTTTACTAGAGCACACACTTTACTTCAATGTGGGCCCGGGCCAGTGAGCTACATCATTGCTTCATTTGGATCAAACTCCAGAGCTCAGGAGTCATTTATCTACATAGTGTGTGTGTCTAACCTTCAGGCATCCCACTCTTCGCCACTGGGAGAAATCAATGCCAGGGTGTAGAACAAAGAGAAAACCCTCCTCTGACTTCACCAAGGTAGAGATTTGAATAATTTATTTGTTTTTCTTCTGCTGTAGACAATTCATCAATGTGCAGACATTATGGGGGGAACGTTATGCTTTTTCTCGGCTGTTTTGTGTGGAAACAAACTTCCTTTTTTCGTGTTGTTATTTTTTTTACTTGTTCTCATCCGCTAGATAAGATCTATGATGAGTGTACTTTGAAAACCTTGGAGAAGTTTGCTGTATATACTGTAGCATACAAATCCATAATTGCCTTTGGAAAAAATCATTTTTTTCTCTGTGTCTTAAAGGTATACAATATCCAGAGCATTAATATAGCAGCAAACCAATATTTGCTATGTAAAGATATTGTGGAGTAATGTCTACCTGAGCAGAGAATGAAGTCACTCTCCCTCTGTGTGTGTTGTGATCCAAGCTTTTCCGTGCTTTGTTGACATAGCCGTGCAGCTGATAACGCCGTCCCAACCGACCGGCACCTGTTGTAGGGATGTGACGGTGAGAAAATTTTCCCACCGGTTAATAAACTTGTGACAACACCGGTGTTACCGATAACACTGGACATTTTACAAGAAAAGATAACACTCAATATATGTAGCATGCTTACTTTGATCTTTATGTTGGGTGGCTGTGTGTCTGGCCTCTCCGGTCGAGCTTTTGCTGCGAGGTTGCAGGTTTCCACCCGACTTGGATCTACCGTGCAACGGTTCCGACCGCTCCATCCGCTTTTGCTTTTTGCTTCGACACCAAATCCTCCACCATCATCTTGTCTGTCAACTCTCTCTCTCTCTCTCTCTCTTGTCCCGTATGTGTGAATCTGATTCCTGCTACTCTGTGCTGAGACTCCTCGCCGAGCAGACACTTTCAATTTCTGTTTGTAGCGTTTGTCTTCCTACTATGTATTGATAACACGGCGCTGATGTACACAAAAATGAACTAAATAGTTGATTTCTATAAAAAAAAAGCAAAACGACAGTGTAAGTAATGTTATCGTTGTTTACGCTTCTCTAGTTTTTATTTTTATTTTTCAAAACCAAAAAAGGGAACCAGAATTTACATTTTCAGACACTTCAAATCCAATCATCACCCCTTTGTGTTTTCCTTTTCTAAAAGATTTTTTACTTCCATTTAATATGGATGGAAATGGAAATAACAGGAGCAACGAAAAAAAAAAAATTACAGTTTCATCCAGAACACCGTGGCAAGCCTACACTGTTGCCTTTGTTTTCACTGTTACCGCTGTAAGCACCGTTAGCTGTAAGCACCGTTAGCTGTGAGCCATCACCATGTTGAGAGCTGTGCAGAGACGATAGAAATGCTCCCAATCTCGCAATTAGCACCTTTTAAAAATTGTGCACAGTGTCCTGACAGGAGATTTCAAATCTTTAAATTTGTTAGCGAGCTCTCATATTGCCCCACCTATGCATTTATTAATTTATAAATAATTGCCTGCCCTGATAATAAACCTTATCATTCTCACGTTTAAACTAATCTCCATTACCGCTTCATTTTGTGTCACTGCGCCCACCTCACAATCATCTTTATTTGCTTTAAAAATAGCGCGGTGGTGCTTGCCAAAGGAAGAGCTCTCGTATATAAAAATGTCAAGGAGATTTAGACAGCTGCAAAATTCATGAGGTGGAAGTTTGCTATTATCAGCATGTCTGTGTTTGTCTAAGTCTGGAGTTTCCCCGAAACCTTCTCCCCGTATCAAGAATTTGTTTTTGTGTGTGTCCTCTGCATGTGTGTGTCCCAATAGTGACTGATGATATCTCACTAGACCAGCGACTGTCTGCACTCTGCAGCTCCTGAATTTCCCGTTGTGTGTCTCTAATACACACACACACACACACACATAGGGATAAGCACGCACACACCCCCTCGGTGTGTCACTATCCTGTTTTCCCATCTCCTGTGACTCCGTCTAGCTGGTACTGCTTGAGTGACAGCCCTTGGTTTGTCTGGGTATCCGTGGTTACAGCCCATAGGCCTGTGCCGGGGGACTCAGACCTGTCAGCACTCTCTGAATCCTGAAACCAGAGATGGATGGCCGGGAGCCACCTCTGCCCTGAGCTGTGTGCTCTGCTCGCCTCTCCTGCTCCTCTCCACTCTTTATCCCAGACCCTCCTCCTACACACAGCCATTGTTGGCAGCTTGGCACTGCAGAAAATAGAGCCAAATATGTCTTGTTACCTGTAGGAGCGAAAAATAAACTAGAGAACGAAATAGAGCTAATTTCAGGAGTAAAGTGAAGTACAATTCAGTGTCTTAAAGACTTGATTGAGTTATTACAATTATCTTTTTGTAGTGATTTACATCCTGTATTTTATACCGGTGTTCAGTAACGTGCTCTGTTCCTATTCAAATAAGCAAATAAATGGTCGACACAGCAGAAGACGAGGATAGAGCAGAAGTCAAGTCACAGCATTTTTGTACGGACAGCTGCTGTTAATCTTGATTCCAGTGCTAACAACCGGGATTAGCGGTCCCAAAGGGGAGCACCAGTAACAACAGATCAGGTGTCCGTCCATCTCCGGTGCCCCGCTGCTTCTGCTTTGACAGAGACATGTATGACACCGGCAGCGCCTGTTGCT
>CAKALG010013635.1:2131-14055 GCA_916700815.1 Helicolenus hilgendorfi
CTGGAGTTTGGAGAGATTGCCCTTTGGTGATTGCGTGACCCGGAGCAGCCGTGGTGGTGGTGGTGGTGGTGGTTGTTGCCCCCTCATGTAGACGGCGGGAGGTTGAGGGTGGGATTCGAGAAACAATTTTGTTTGATGTGGGGGGAGGAGTGACGTAAGTGTTACTTGCATCACTACACCCCTTTGACTCTGTATTACAGATGACGTCTGAGGTCTTGGTTCCACTTCTACTAACTCCACATTTACATCTAGAGCGAAGGATAAAGGATACAGCCGTAAATAACAGGTACTACTTTAGACATTGTTGTGATTCATTTTGTTATATACAGTATATATATTTATATAATGCATGTTATAGAGGTTTAAAAACACTATGATATGATACAGCCGACATACTCATTCCATTTTTGACAGGCCGAGTTGATACGTGGGTTGAAATATCCATCTTCACATTCTGAACATTCTGGCACTGAAAAATAATGAATCATTAAAACGACCGTTTTCTTTGACATACGAATGTGGTATGCAGTGGTGTGTGAGCCATCTTATGTACCTCTTCCAGGTCTTAGTCCAAATCCAGAGTCACATTTGCAAGTGGAAAAATCTAAGTCCCGGGGAACAAATCCTACACGACACTGACATTTTGTGTTTGTCTCTTTTGTGCACGTCCCTTTAAAAACACTTCCAGTTTCTACAAAAAACCACAACAACAAAAAAGATCAGATCACAGGAGACTTGAAAAACCAGCCACTTCATTTGGAGAAAAGACAAAGAAGCCTTCTTCTTCAGCACAAAGGGAACCACATTTTTTACGAACCAATTTGATCAAAGTTAACAGATTCATTAGTAATTCCAGCGTGAGTGAAACAACATGTAGGTTTCTCAGCTGTTGCTCACAGTATTGTGTTGTTGTTTTTTTGTAGAATACATCAAACCAAAGCTTCAACACTTACTTTCTTCACACTTTGTACACACTTTGCAGTGTTGGGAGCCATTCGCTTCAGACTGGTAAAATCCATTGGGGCAGGCGTCACAACTAGCTTCGTCACGTGTTACTCGTTGACCTTGATTTGTTTCAAAGGTAAAAAGCACATGAAGAAAAGAGAAAGTTGTAAAGCCAAAAAGTGTTAGTATATTCTACAGCATTATGCCGAATGAGGAGGATAATTACTAGAAAGTCATACTTTACCTTTTGGGCAAATCGGCGTAGCATCCAAATCAACAATGAGGTCATAAAAAGTTAAAGTGAATACAAGCAGTTTGAGCAGAATCATGTTCAATGCTTGAGTGGTGACAATATGCAACTGAGTGTTTCCTGTGGGAATCAGCATCTTATATAGACATGAAAAGCCCACGTGTCTAACACGTCGATAGGAGAAAAACCCTTTTTTCTTTACATTTAAGGCTTGATTTAATAAATAGGAGTGAGGACACTAATATGCCCAAACTTATATGTGTTAATTGTAATACTTTGCAATGAGAATTAAAAACAAAACAAAATAAGGATAATAATAAGTTACAGTTTTAAGTTAGCACTCATGCATTATTCTGTCTGTGTTTTATCTGTTTTCGGATTTTAAATCAGCAGAAAATCTGGAAAATATCTTGAAAACCTTTTACAAACATTTACAACATTTAATCTTGCAGCTTAATCGTTGGACAAAACTAGCAACTTGACCTTAAGAGAAGTTTTGTGTTGTAGTTTTTTTTGTCAAACTACTGTTTCCAATATCAAGATTGGACTTTACTTTGTAACACTTAACATTGTAGTTGTTCTTATTTGCCATGTTGTGACTTGTTTACAGTTTTTCTCATCGGCTCAATTCTTGAATGAGAATTATATTTTTTTAAAACAATAAGCTCATCTCTCTGAACAATTAGTTTGCTGTCCACAACATATTCTAATTTCTCATTCATTAGAGCAAATTGCAACTAGTTTTGGCACATGTGTGCAAAAGAGTTAGTACAATTGTCTACCATGTCTTGCTGTTCAAAACTGATGAGTTGATTCTCAGTGAAATTGAGAGTCATGCTTTTCACAACTTCTAAACAATCTTTAATTATGCCAATTAACAAAATATACATGTATATTGCTTAAATATCCATTACATGGCGTTACGTACTGCGAAGAGGTACAATTATTATTTTATTTTTTTACTGAACTACAGCAGGCTCTTTCATTGTTGCGGGGTTTGTTTTTTGGCATAGATGTCATTTTATGGCAAGTTTTCTGTTCACTGTATATGACTTTACATGAAAGGTGAATTTTGTATTTACAGTACATGTAACACATTGCTAAACAAATACATTTACTGTATAACACACATGTACATATCCTTTTTCTGTGTAATACAGTATTGACTTTCCCCACTAAATGTTGTCCTGTGTTAAAATGGGAATCTAAACAGCTCAGTGCGATACACATTCAGCCAGACAAAACTGACATGCTGGTATTGTACAGTAAGTAGTCAGTGTGAACAAAAAAAGTAGAACAAAACAGTGATTTTTCATATAAGAAACATTTCCTGGCTCACACGATGACAAAACAACTTTTCATTTCGGTGACATTGGCCAGTTTACTGACACAATAACTGGGTTTTGAAGCATGAATGAAGTGTTTTGGGTGAGTTACGACCTTTTGCAGACATGCAATAGAGCTGTGATTTTTCCATCAAACAGTTATGACTATTGTACTTACAGTTTAGAGAAAGTTAAGTCTGGTAAGACTGAAAAATGAGTTTAAAGCGATTGAGAAAAACTATAAAATAGTGTAATTTTTTAAACAATACATGTATATTAAAATAAATTTCAAAATGCTAATTCATAAAAAATGTTCTTGAAATTAGAGAAAAAAACCATTTTATATACCAGATATGCATGACACTTTAGTAACAAAATAATTTGTGTCTCCATAATAGATAGATAGATAGTATTATTTATAGTAGTTGTACGTTTCTGCCATGATGAAGGAGGATAAATGCTTCTTTCTGTTCTCCACTAATGAAATATTCAGTTCAAACAGCCATTGCATTTCTGACTCAGCTTTTAACTTAAATATATATTTTTGATTATGGTACTTGACAAATAATTAAATACCAAAGTTCATTTGATTGATATGAAATAAATATGTCTGTCTGTATATATTAGGATACACTTAATTCATCCTAGCAACAGAAATTAAAACTGATAAAAGAGTTAATAATTTTCCATCTGTGCAGAAACAGAATGTTATCAGCTATAATAATAATTTTTAAAAAAACAGCCTTAAAGCTATTTTGTCATGTTTATTAACCTTTATCTTATTGTTTCAGGATTACTAGGAAAATAGGTAAGGTGGTTTAACTATTGGAAACTATGCAACGTTATGTTTTTCTGCCAGTAAGAACATGACATGGTACCTTTGCGTATGGACTCAAAGAGCAGATGGAAAAAAAAATAACCACATATCCTTGATCATTTTGCAAGATACAACCACTCAAATGCTAGCTTGCTAAAACGGATGTTGAAAATACACCTCCGCTAAAAATTTATGGTAGCTGTTGCTCAGTGAAATTACAAAAAAAAAAAAAAAACTTTTAATTAGGTCATCACAAAATTCTTAATATGTCCATGTTCCAGTGACAGGTTGTAATCTTGATACAATATTAACCTAAACCAATATAACAAGCTAAAAAAATTAAAAAGTAACTTACGTGATGTGATGAGTCAGGCTGAGCTATTTGCCCAGATGTTTACCAGTAGAAAAGCCCATTTGTTTGTCTCTTTCTGACATCACGGGTTTTTATCAGGCCCCTACTTCTGTAAATAATAATAATACATAATTCCGGTATAGAAATAGTGTACAGGAATCTCCCTCTCTTGTCTCTCTGCAGAAATGTTGCACCCGTGACAAAAGCAAACAAACTCCAAGACAGGTTTCATAGCATGTCAGGGAAGTAAAACTGTCAACACTGTTCTTATAGTTTCACGACACAGCAAGCTTCCTCCCTTTGTGGCAACGTGATGATGTATCATGACACTTTTTGGAGTTGTGGCAACTTTTCACTTCATTTTTCTGTATCAGTCAATGTATCACACTAAAGTCAAATTAGTGTTCTGTTCATTTACTCCTTTTTTATTAGTTCAGTCAAACCATGATACTTCATTCATATAGAGTTCTCTTTAAAGACCCCCTCTCCCCCCACTTCCACACTGCTGTTTTCAATCACAACTCAGGTCAGGTTGGAGTTATGGTGGGAAATACGCTGTGTTACCACACTCTCTGGACTAATACGAATGATAAAGGTGTCCCTTCATTTTGATGTTTTTGGTCTTCCTTATCTGATGATAGTTAGAGAAAGCTTGGGACATTTGTGATACTGTATTAATAACAAACTTAAGGAAAGTGTCTTTCAAGATACTGCATATAATTTACCCTGTAAAACTTGTGTTAGAAAGATTCAAGCTGGATATTGATTATAAGTGTGATTTCTGTGGACTTGAAGAAGAGAGTATTTCCCATCTATTTCTTCATTGTATATATTACAAGAATGTTCTGTAGGCAACTTTCTACAAAAGAAACTTAAGATGAATGTTGAAATAAATATGTTTGATGTATTATGCTATATTTTAGACAAGATAAAATTGGAATGGAAAATGGAAATAACATGCTGTATATCATACAATTATTTATTATTTTTGGAAAATTTCAGATCTAAAAATGGTCAGGAACTAAGCAAACTTTCCTGCATTTTATTAATGAATTCAAACAATATAGCACCAAAAACAAAAAAGCCATTAATACCTCTAAATGTAATTTTTTTAATTATTTTTATTTCTATGTTTTTCTTTTTTTTGTTTTATATATGTTGTTGTTGCTGTCTGTATGTCCCTTTTACAAGTATGTGTATGTATTCCTTTAACCTTAAATAAATAAATAAAGACCTCTAAATGATTAAATAATTATAATGTTATATTTATAACATAAACTCTGGCATTATGAAATGTATATGTAATTATTTTTGTTTTGTCTTCTTTTTTTCCAATTGTCTATGTATCAATGAGCATGTGTTCAATAAAGAAAGCATTAAAACAAATGATAAAGGTGTCAATAGACCCTTTTCACAGCAAACATTTTGGCTCGTCAAAGCAGGAAAAGCATAGGTGTAAATAATCACATTAATGCAGCTAACTGGAGACCGACGGAGACGTCAATCAAGCACAGTCTTTAAACACGCCCACACAATCTTAAGAAGCGGGCTAATCAGGCAGCATATTGTGTTGGTGGACTGTTGGTGTGTGGGGGCTTTAACACATCCTACTGTATCTGCTTTCTCATGGGCATACACTTTTACATTCCCATAATTCTGCAGTAAGATTGAGCATAATGTGGAATGAATGTTGTTTCTATTTACACACAAATGTATGGAGTTTTCATCTTGTGCCCTTGAATTGCAAAAGGTTTTACAGAAGTTAAAATTGACATTACGACACAAGACTGAGAAGATAAATGAGCCGGCCTTAGCAATCTTTCTCATCTTCATTACCAATACACCGAAAACTACCTCTGCAGGCCTAGATAATGGGACTGCACCCGGGTTGAGAACACAGAAATGAAAACTGAACATTTTCTGTTTCCGCGTGGTGAGTAAAATATAGATATATAGATTAGAGTTGATTACTGTCTCTATAAGAAATGTCCTTTTTACCTCTTTCACACTGAAGGAGATCTTGTAGGTTGAAACGTTGCCTTAAAAAAGAGAAATAACCTGTTGATTTGGGGAGAGGTTTCATGCTTACCAGAACAGAAAGTTCACTTATTGGTGATTGTGGGATTTGTATTAGGTCTTTTTGAAGTGCGTATTTCTGAAATCTGTATGTAGGTTATCATTACCACCCAAAGAAAGGTTGTATAAGATCACTCCTACAGAACATTCATGGTCAATTACACCACACAATGCATTGTTCATACATGAATGTGCATCTCCCATATTCCCTCAGGTTGACACTGAACTCACTTACCTGAAATATGATACAAGTAACATGTGTAACATTATATAAATAATAAAAACAATGAGAAGCACTGTTCATTACTTCTTAGGCCACTGTGCTCCTGTCAGATTTAATCTATGTATACTGGAAAAACAAAGTTTGGAAACTTGTGTTTGGTGGATTATTTCTCTGTTGTTACAATGCTAATGGTCATTGTATTTTACATGGTTGGAAAGCCTGTTTATTTACCTTCACAATGATGTCCAACTTGTAAGGATCATGCATTTGTGGGATGAGCAGCACAGCTGATTATGTGGGTAGCGCCCAAGAAAAATTTGCCAAAATGCTCCGTCAATGGTAAACAGTGTATTCTCCTGTTGGTATTGACTCTTGTTTTGAGTTGTTTGGTGGATTGGATGATTGAACTCTCTATCAGTAACAAGGAACAAACAAGACATATTGTCTATTTTACACTTTATTCATATAATACACCGTCAGGAGCCTCAGTAGCGGTGGAAGATCCATACACAGCCACAACAGCCTGGCACCTCCTCCTCATGCTGGTCACCAACGTTGCTGTGGGATGGCGTTCCATTCCTCAACCAGGATTCGTTGCAGGTCAGCCAGCGTGGTTGTGTTGGTCACTCTAACAAGTACAGCACGCCCAAGCTGATCCTACAAGTATTGAATTGGGTTGAGGTCTGGATTCTTGGCAGGCTGTTCCATTCTCTCTACTCCCACTTTGTGGAGGAAGTCTGTGATAACCCTGGCTCTGTGGGGGGCGAGCGTTGTCATCTTGGAGGATGAAGTTAGGTCCCAGATTGTGGAGATATGGGATCGCCACTAGCTGCAGAATCTCATCCCGATATCTCACTGCATTGAGATGGCGTTCAATGATGACAAGCCTTGTTTTACCAGTGAGGGAGATGCCGCCCCACACCATGACACTGCCCCCACCAAAAGCTGTTACTCCATCGGTTCAACAATCAGCATAGCGTTTTCCGCGTCGTCTCCATACTTTGACCCTGCCATCCAACTTTTGCAGACCGAACCTGGACTCATCACTGAACATGACATTCCCCCACATGTTCAGGTTCCATTGTCTTTGTGGTCGACACTGTTTACCATTGAAAGAGCATTTTGGCAATTTTTTCTTGGGCACTACCCACATAATCAGCTGTGCTGCTCATCCCACAAATGCATGATCCTTACACATTGGACATCATTGTGAAAGTAAATAAACAGGCTTTCTAACGATGTAAAATACAATGGCAATTAGCATTCCAAACTAATATATATATATATACACATAAACTTGCTCTTTTATGAGAACAGTGTTGTTTCATTGGTGTAATTATCAGATCTCTCCAGGAGGTGGTGAACTCTGGCTATCAGTGTTTTAAACAGTAGAAGAAGAAGAAACTCCTCACGAGAAATAACAGTACCAGTTTTGCTTGGGAAAGGAGAAGGAAAAGCTGTGATTAAAAGAAAAGGAGTGGAGATATGGCAGAAAAGATGGGAGCAGGACCAGAAAGGAAGGAGATATTTCAAAATACAAAAGTCAGTCATAACAAAGACGTATAAAGAAAGGAACAGAAGGGAAGAAATCATCATAACAAGACTCAGACTGGATCACACAGGTCTTAATGGCACTTTGGCTTTAATGGGGAAAAGGAACAGTGACAAGTGTGGGGATTGTGGCGATAAAGAAAATGTGCAGCATATACTAATTCATTGTAAAAAGTATGAGGCTGAAAGAAAAAGACTACAGGATCAAGTCAGAGAGGAGGGACGGGATTGGGATTTGATGGGGATACTGGGAACAGAGGGCGAGGGGGTTGAAGGCACCAGGAAGGCATTATTAACGTTCTTAAGAGACACAGGATTGGTGAATAGAATTTAAGAGCAGGAGTAATGTGTAAATGACATGATGTTACACACTCTTGTACTGTAGGTGGCGGTATGCACCTTAAAGTTGGTTGCGATCCGCCAGTAACCGAGAGAAGAAGAAGAAAACTCCTCACGACTGCAGCTTCTGTAATGTGACATGTCGTAAAACCACCCTGATGAAATGCGGCACTCCTGAGCTGAGCAGTATACTTGATGTTGTTTAGTTGTTGTCGAAAGAGAAACTGTCACATCAGGCTTTGACCCAGTAAGTGCAAAGCAGTTTCGGTTTAATATTAGTTCCCCTTTTGACGTTTTTTTGTACTGAAATACGTCTTAAAACTGAGAATCCACATAATACCTGGGTTTTTTTCCTCCTGTGTGAAACAAGGAACTCCACTCACCGCAGTGTGTAGCAGCAGCGGGTTCGTCTAGAGATCCCGACCCGAAACAAGAAGCGATGCTGGTCACCGTGTTCTGCGCTCCGAGGGACAGCCCAGAGACCACCTTCGCTCTCGATGTGTCCCCGGAGCTGGAGCTCAGAGACTTTATAGCACTGTGTGAGCTGGAATCAGGCATCCCAGCTGGGGAGATACAGGTACGACCCGGAGAGCTAACCTAGCTAAGACCCAGGCTAGCTGCCATGTAGCCACAGAGCTAACCTAGCTAAAGACCCAGACTAGCTGCCATGTAGCCACAGAGCTAACCTAGCTAAGACCCAGGCTAGCTGCCATGTAGCCACAGAGCTAACCTGGCTATAGACCCAGGCTAGCTGCCATGTAGCCACAGAGCTAACCTAGCTAAAGACCCAGACTAGCTGCCATGTAGCCACAGAGCTAACCTAGCTATAGACCCAGGCTAGCTGCCATGTAGCCACAAAGCTAACCTGGCTATAGACCCAGGCTAGCTGCCATGTAGCCACAGAGCTAACCTAGCTATAGACCCAGGCTAGCTGCCATGTAGCCACAGAGCTAACCTGGCTATAGACCCAGGCTAGCTGCCATGTAGCCACAGAGCTAACCTAACTAAAGACCCAGACTAGACCGAGGCTAGCTGCCATGTAGCCACGGAGCTAACCTAGCTAAGACCCAGACTAGACCGAGGCTAGCTGCCATGTAGCCACAGAGCTAACCTAGCGAAGACCCAGACTAGACCCAGGCTAGCTGGAAAGCTAACCTAGCTAAAGACCCAGGCTAGCTGCCCTGTAGCCAGAGAGCTAACCTAACTAAGAGCTAAGCTAGCTGACGTGCTAGCATGAATCGGACCTTTGCTGTGTTGTTGGACGAGGTGTTGCGAAACTTCGTTTATCAACAACAGACAAACATGTCAACGGTTATTAACGGTTATTAACGGTTACAAACTGTAGCTTGTTGGTGGCCGTAACCTAACTGAAAGTCAAACTAATGAAGCTAACTAACAGTTGTCAACTCATTTAGCTAGTTAACAGATCGTTAAAGGCCAACGGTTACACGAAGTTCACCAAACGAACTGTTTTTTTCTAACGGCGTTATCGAACCGAATGTTTAAACTGATGTCAGTTGACGTTAGTTGACGTTAACGGCTCTCTGTTACATTCCCGTTAATTCAAAATGTGAGGTGAACTCTACATTGATATACAACGATGGTCACAAAGACATGTTAGCCCAACACATCTCACTCAGTTTGGTGGGTTATGGGCTGTGTGAGGAGATTATTGGTAAGGTTAATGAGTGAATAGAGTTTTCAAGTTTATAGGGGAAGTTGAGCTATCCGACTTCTAGTCCTAAAAACGTTAGGTTAACGCTACGCAATGACCTAAACACATTAAATGTGGCCATGCGATAAAAAAAAAAAACCTGCCCTAGTAAAGCCTCTAATTGTTGTTAGGCTTTGTTAGACAGGTTTACTCTCAACTCTATTTTAGATTTAACAGCAGTAATTTATGTTGGATTGGGGCAAAATAACAAGTCAGTTTTCAAGCAAAAATGACAAAACGTTACCCAGCCAACATGGTTATGTGGGACGCACATGGGTTATGCTGGGGGAATCTGGGTACCAAGTGGGTATGGGCCCAAAATGGGCATCTTATCTGGGGTCCATTTGGATCAACTAGGTCCCACATGGGCTCCCCATGTAGGCTAACCATGGTGGTTCTAGGTGGGTCACTAATGGAAAATTAGTTCATGGGCTCAGAATGGGCAACACAAATGGCGCCCACTTGGGTCAACTAAGTTGGTCCCACATGGGCTCCCCATGTGGGCTCCCCATGTGGGCTACCCATGTGGGTCCTAGTTGGATCACTACTGGGAAATTAGTGCATGGGGCCAAAATAGAAACTGTGGACAAACCCACTTACAACCCATATTTCAGCCCATGGAGTCCCCATGTAGTTCCCACATAGAACTTAAACCTGGGGCAGAGATGGGTTTTGGTTTATGTTGCCCAGATTGGGCCCATATAACACCCAGTGTACTCCTGCATGAAACCCACAAGGGCAATTGGCATGGGCCCATTATGGAACCCACATAGGGCCCATTTTTCAGCCCATTTACTACCCACATGGGCCACACATACAAATGTTGGCTGGGTAATTTCACCTTCTAAATTATGAGGATTTGCTGCTTTTTGTGCATGTTGTTACACATACCAGCTTCTAAAATACCTCACCTCACTTTCATAATTAATACAGCTTGGTCTGTTATGAAATATGTTTGTGGGCACGCTGGAAACCGAAAGTGAGGGTGATACATTAACCTGAATCAAATACATTGACACCATGACAGTCACAGTGCTACAACTTTGTTGTTCTGTGTTGTAAAGTAGTTATTGCAGTCAGGTAGACCAGTGAAACTATAGGTCTATAACATTTACAGCACAGTCTGGTTTACTTACTGAAAAGTAGAGTTTGTAAAAGCAAGTGCCACCCAATGAGTTGTGGCAGTTGAGCTCATGAAATATCTTAACTGTGTTAAGCATGCTTCTCTTATTCAGTCGTGGATTCTATAATCGAATATCCACATCTTATGGTGCCTTCAAATGAAACTTGTGAGCTTGTGTTTACAACGTGGGACGTTATGTACACAATATGCTTGACATTCAAGTCGTGAGCTTAACGTTACTGTTGGCGTCTAGAAGCCACACAGGCTAACAATTTAGCAAGTGGGAAACATAATGCAGGAAATGCAAAGGCATAATGACAGGAAAAGACATATTAAATTACGAAGAATTACAATATACGGCTAGAATTACAATATATTCACTTATTATGTACCAAAAATGAACTTCCTTATGGAATTCATATGGAATGTTCTCGTGAACACGGTAAACACAACCCCATTTGAAGGCACCAAAATATTCAACGGAAAGCAAGAATCTCTTAATCTTCTGCATGATGATATCAAATTTAATTCTGTGTTTTCCCATAAACAGATCACATATGTAGAACAGCCCCTAAAAGACACCACTCGTGCCTTGGGGAACTACGGTGTTAAGGATGGAGATGTGGTGGTTCTCAGGCAAGCTGACAGAAGGCCACCTCCAACTCAGCCAGCCTTTCCAGGTAACACACGTGTTTATTGAGATTATGTGGAAGCTATAGATTTAGGTCTGTTGCCAAGTTCCACTTAAGATCACAATTACTGTGCATGAAGGTCCCATGAAATGACTCTAAGGGATTCTTCTGTGGTTTGATATTTTTCCACAAGAAGACAGATGATGGGTTGGGACTTGACTTTGAGAGTTCAGAAATATTATTCACAATGTTGTTGACTAGTTTGCTAGTCACCAGTTCTAGTTAGCGACCCTCAGACCAGCATCAAAAGTATGAGGAAAGTAAATGCAGGTTACAGGAAGAGAAAGGGTTGAGTTAAAAAAATGTCATACAGAGTTATACATCTAGGCACACAAGGCAACACTGCTGAAAAGACATAAAAGATTCATGCATCTAGCATCTATTTAGTGAGTTTTTGTGCTTGCAAAATGTTAATAACTAGTTCACACTACTCCACTTTAGCCCTGATTTTCCGCTCCCCGACAGTTTTTGGAGCTCCCCGACAAAAGCCCCAGATCAGAGGCAAATCGCCGTTGGC
>CAKALG010013636.1:1698-12498 GCA_916700815.1 Helicolenus hilgendorfi
AAAAAAAAAAAAAAAGGGCTTCATTCAAGCAAACGAATCGAAGCGACAGCCGCTCAATTCTTTACCTTGTTCAGCCACTCCACTCGCTCGACATCTGGGAAATGGACCTGCAACGGAGACAAGGGAGCAGATAATCTTTAGTATAGATTGGTTACAATAAGGTTGATGATGCAACATTTTTAAAGGCGAGTTCCACATACGATCTATGTGTTGCGATCTCCACCGGCAATCTAAATAATGTCAGCAATCAGTTAAACAAGCTGCCACTTTAGAGGAAATTACTGCACTCAATGTAGCAGATACTGAGGTGCAGAATCACCCTCGTGAAAAACCAAAAGCGTAGATATATTATAAATGTTTGCTTTCATCTCTTCCATTTCAAACAGTGTCAAATTACTACTGTATGTACTGTAGTTTAAATTTCAAGAGCCAAATTTGCCATTTTCTCTACCAACACTGTGTCAAATTGAATTCCCAAATTCATTTATATAATAGTAGCAGTTTGCACTCTGACAATATTTGCATATTTGCACTATCTGTTTATATCATGTTTATTTTTGTATATTGTATATTCTTAGAATTTCAATTTTTTATTATTCTATTTTATTCTAACGTCTTTATCTATTCTTTTGTTATTATACTGTTATACTGTTTGACTTGCACCAACTTAACCAAAGCAAATTCCTAGTGTAAATCTCTTACACCTGGCAATAAACACAATTCTGATTCTGATTCTGATTCTGATTCTGATTCTGAACACAGGTGTGAATCTTTCAGTTCAATTCAATTTATTTTCTATAGCGTCAAATCATAACAGAAGTTATCTTGAGACGCTTTTCACATAGAGCAGGTCTATACCGTACTCTATAATTTAGAGACCCAACAAGAGATCCCCCATGAACATGCATTGTTATGCGACAGTGGCAAGGAAAAAGTCCCCTTTAGCGAGCAGAAACCCTTTCAAAAATAAATTCCTACCAACAAATAATATCTTCTGTTTAACATCAAAACACACAAAAAACACAACATCAAAGCTGAGGTCGACCACTTTCCTCATGATTGACAGGAAGAATTGTACAGTAGATTTTGGCAAAACTCAAAACTCTGAAAAGTAGAGCCTGGAGGGGATTTGTGTGGCATTTTGCTTGTCCTCACCTCTGTGTTAGCTCACAGTTCTGTGGTCATTATGTAACCACATGAACAAATTTCTCTTTATCTGAGGGCAGATGTGCAGACTCCCAACCACCCTCCACTCCACCTCTGTGTGAGTGTTCTCTGATAAGAAACTAATCAAGTGAGAAATTATAGTACTGTAGGTCCAGAGAGTTTAGACAAGCACGGATTAATATCACCACTGTCTGGAACAACACTGAGCTCTAGTGGTGAGAAGTGGTGAGGGGAAATGATAGCATGAGAACAAACTGAGATTGCCTCACTTATAATTTTATCTGAATTAAATGCATTATGAAATTAAATAAAAAATAAAAAAACACTAAATAGTTGATATTCTTTCATCTTAAAACGTAACACTGTATTGCTAAAACTTTTTAAAGCATACATTATAAATTATCACCCAATTCTGTATTACACCTTTTTGGCCAACTTCATTCCAACTCATTACCACAAGTTTTACACTTTTTGGGAATTTATATGAAATATTTATATGAAATTAAACCTATTTATTTAGGGAAAAAATGCAGAAATTATGAATTATTTGGACTATACTCAAAATTGGAGGAATAAGGTTGATGGATTATCCCAGACCGGTATATGTCAAAGTTTAGTCAGAATATTACAAATATTATAATGTAAAAAAATGTTTAATGACAGTGTGAATACATTGCACCACCGGGTCAAAATTGACCCGGGAACACCACAGGTGCTATAATTTTGAATAAAATACCCATAATGCAACGAAAGTAGTGGTCATTATTATTTTTTTGCAAAGACCATATAAGGGAACCATCCATGTAATTTTGGGGCAAATAGGGGAAAGACATCCTTATTTATGATATAATGAAGTTTGAAAACGGGTCAAATTTGACCCGAAGACAACATGAGGGTTAAATAAAGTGTATTCACAGATATGACGTACACCATGTGTGTCTCTGTGTGTGTCTCAGAGGAGTGACGTGTGTTAGCGGCTGGTCTGGTGACGTGTCTGTGTCTCTCTCTCTCTCTCCCCCCTGTCTCTCTTGATGGAGCCTCTCTGACTCTCTGTCTCCTCTCATCTCCCAGCTCTCTCTCTGGTCCCAGTAACACGGCAGGACTCCTCTTCAGGACACCATGGGCAGTAGGTGACATATATCTCTTCTCTACACGTGTCGAGGCTCTAAAAGACTCAACTAACCTCCAACAGATAAATAAATAACGGAACAGAAAGCTAATGTAGCTAACCTTGGCTAGGCTAACAGCTAGCTTATAACAGCTCATTTAAAGCGTTTATTCTTCATTAAATCCAGTCTAAGATGTGTTTAATTCAACAAGTCGGGGCTTATTTCTAACATCCTGCCCTTTGTATGCTCAAACTTCCTCTTTTACATTGATTTACTCAGTTTTATGTGTGATTGAATGCTAGTTAGCCTCATGCTAGCTGAAGGAACTGCAGGATAGTTCTCTGGAGAGACATGCTGGTTTCTTCTCCTGTTTTATACGAGCATGTTGATAGTTAGAAGAGTAGTAGTAAAGGATTCAGTTGCATGTGTTAAATCACTTGCTGTCAAAGTCATTTTCAGTGATTGACACAGCTGATCTGTTGAAGAGGAGACATCCAGCAGCAGAGAGGCCTCTAAACTGTCTATAAATGACAACACTTTGCTCAAGTCTATTTGTTGTTATGTACAATTATTGCTTAGAAAGTACAGCTTGTTGCTGCGTTGGATAGTTGACTGCTGGCAGCTGGTTAGCTGGTTGGTTAATGATGACGTTGCCTCTAAACTAACCTGGTTTAAGAGCAGCAATGATAGACTTGCGATGCTAAATTGGTTAGTCGAGTACCAGTAAAGGATTCAGTTGCATGTGTTAAATCACTTACTGTCAAAGTCAATTTCAGTGATTGACACAGCTGATCTGTTGAAGACCAGACATGCAGCAGCAGAGAGGCCTCTAACTGTCTATAAAAGACAACACTTTGCTCCAACTTTGCTCAAGTCTATTTGTTTTTATGTACAATTATTATTTAGAAAATACAGTTTGTTTGCTGCATTGGCTAGTTGTCCAGTTAGCAGCTGGTGAAGCTGGTTGGTTAGTGATGACGTTGCCTCTAAACTAACATGGTTTTTAAGAGCACCAATGATAGACTTCTTGCGATGCTAAATTGGTTAGTTGAGTACCAGTAAAGGATTCAGTTGCATGTGTTAAATCGCGTGCTGTCAAAGTCACTTTCAGTGATTGACACAGCTGTGTTGAAACATGTTTCAAATTTCCTGTTTTGTGTTGTTTATTGTACTACTCTACGAGCCTCTACAATTGCCCCTCAGGGACAAATAAAGTGATTTGAATTGATTTTAAGAGGAGACATCCAGCAGCAGCGAAGCCTCTAACTGTCTATAAATGACAACACTTTGCTCCAACTTTGCTCAAGTGTATTTGTTATTATGTCTGATTATTGCAAAGAAAATTACAGCTTGTTGCTGCATTGGCTAGTTGTCTGCTGGCAGCTGGTTAAGCTGCTGGTTAGTGATGACATTGCCTCTAAACTAACCTGGTTTTTAAGAGGACCAATACTCAAAATAACATAAATAATTGTGATATATTGTGAGTGAGTGTGTGGTGTAAATGCAATGATTATTTCTGTCTTTTTAATCTGCTAATCTCTCTTTCTGCAGTTAAATTTTTGGAGGTCATCAAGCCTTTCTGTGCGGTCTTGCCAGAAATTCAGAAACCAGAAAGAAAGGTAGGTTTCATTATGAATTATGAATTATTAATATTAATCGCACATTTTTTTATCTGTTAAAATGTACCTTAAAAGGAGTATTTAATACTCTGATCAACATGGGAGTGGGTAAACATGCTTGCTATATGCAAATGCACACATTGTAAACAAAACAATGACAAATATTGTCCAGAAACTCTACTGCATTTAGCATAAAAAATATGCTCAAAGCATAACATGGCAAACTTAGTGTGTCAGTGTGCTGACTTGACTATGACTTGCCCCAAACTGCATGTGATTATCATAAAGTGGGCATGTCTGTAAAGGGGAGACTCGGGAAAACATTAATGAAAGACCTAGAAGCAGAGTCATTCGGGAGCTGTCTGTGTTTCTGAATATTTTCACTTTAACGTTGGCTTCAAACACTTGATTTGAATGTGTTTTGTATGATATTATGACATGTATTTATTTTGCATTTGTTTTATGTTGTGACATCTGAAACTTTAATGTATGTTTAAACGCTGCTGTCTTGGCCAGGTCTCTCTTGCAAAAGCTGTTCTTAATCTCAATGAGTACTACCTGGTTGAATAAAGGTTAAATAAGAAAAAAAAACTCGTGGGTACCCATAGAACCCATTTTTATTCATATAACTTGAGGTCAGAGGTCAAGGGACCCCTTTGAAAATGGCCATAACCGTTTTTCCTCGCCAAAGTTTAATGCAAGTTTGGAGCATTATTTAACCTCCTTCGCAAAGAGCTAGTATGACTGTTATTGGTACCAATGGATTCCTTAGGTTTTCTAGTTTCATGATGTCAGTTTCTTCACTCTAGCTTTAAAACTGAGCCTGCTATGACCTCCGAAAGATTGATTGCATTAACGCGTTATTATCGCGTTAACTTTGACAGCCCTAGTCTAAACAAATACTCTTATTATGTCTGCACTGTGCTTTTATGAATGGATATGAATGACATATGCTCTTTTTTTTTAATCCTTGCAGATTCAATTTAGAGAAAAAGTGCTATGGACGGCCATCACGCTATTCATCTTTCTGGTGTGCTGCCAGGTTAGTATCTTAATGACATCCAACCTACTGGTTCTGTTAGTGGTTATCGTGGTTTGTGACACGGTTTTATATCTTTTTCCTGATTCAGATTCCTCTCTTCGGCATCATGTCTTCAGATTCAGCAGATCCCTTCTACTGGATGAGAGTAATCCTGGCTTCCAACAGAGGTGCTTGAATTGTATATGTTAGACTGGGTTATAATATGCAAGTATTTCCTAAAAAACAATGTATAGACTGATACAAAAAAATCCCTCTCAGTCATCACTTTCACTAGAAGTGTGTTGCGATGTCTGTTTCTGCAGAGACCCTGCAGCCCTCTGCCTGTATACAAAGTGGCTGTATTTCACGGATGATAACGTGTTGTGTTATGTGCCATAGCTGCTCCCTCTCTCCCTTCCTCGCTTGTTGAGCCAACAAGGAGTGGCTGTATTTTTATAAGCAGCAACTGACAATGGTCACATATTATACCTTTTAATCACAGAGTGCTTTTATGTCCTGTGCTGCTCCAACAAGTAGAATTAATCAAATTCCAGCGTTGTTATCAGATCTGACGTATTCTCAAAGGTCAACAGGCATAGGCCCTTGTGCATTGTTTCTGTTGTTGTGCTAACTGAGGCTTACAGTGACACTAATGTTGTTGACCTCCAGGTACTCTGATGGAGCTGGGTATCTCACCCATTGTCACCTCAGGCCTTATCATGCAGCTGCTGGCTGGTGCCAAGATCATTGAGGTGGGAGACACTCCCAAGGACAGAGCCCTCTTCAATGGAGCTCAGAAATGTAGGTCTACTACTCACTACATTTGCTATTTTTAGAACTTGTCACGTACCTTTGAAATTGTGAAGATTTGTGTATTTGCTTTGAAGATAGCAGACACAATACACTGCTCAGTAACATCAGTAGTAGCTGTTCCTGCAAAATCGCCAATTGCAAATCCTTTTTTTTCTGTCTTTTCGCAGTGTTTGGAATGATCATCACCATTGGACAGGCCATTGTATATGTTATGACTGGCATGTATGGAGACCCTTCAGAGATGGGTGCTGGGATATGCTTGCTCATCATCATCCAGGTTAATACAAACTCTCACTGCTGCTCTCAAGCCTAAAATCTGGAAATGTGTATATCTGGAAACAGACGCGCACATTTCCAAAGTTTAGGCTATGTGTCTGAAATTGTGTTTTAGCTCATACAGGGTGTTAAAAACAATAGAAAAAAAATCAATCCATTGATCATTAAATTTATCTTACAAGCTAGAATAATATTTGTAGACCAAAATATTTAATATTACTTTATATATACTATATACTTTATAGTAGTCTATCAATCAACCTGATTTGTGTATCATATATAGTGTCAGGTAGTGTGTGACGCACTTAGAGGTTGAATATAAAACATGTTAGCTTGGTTTTCCTTTGCATTATTTTCAAGTTAATTTACAAATATTTTACAAATTAAGTTAAACTTTAAATCCTCTCCCTTCATGGGATGAGCAGAAATCAGATAATTAAAACCCTGTCTGGTAAATTGTGACTGTCATAATGTTGTGTTGTACACAGCTGTTTTGAACAGCTAGCTGTCTGCCTGAATCGGCTTAATACAAACCTCCTGTCCGTTTATTCAGCTCTTTGTCGCAGGTCTGATTGTGTTGCTGCTGGACGAGCTGCTCCAGAAGGGCTATGGTCTGGGCTCAGGTATCTCTCTCTTCATCGCGACCAACATCTGTGAGACGATCGTGTGGAAGGCCTTCAGCCCCACCACTGTCAACACCGGCAGAGGTACGGGTGCTGGGAACAAAAACATTTTGAAGCTGAGGGAAGATACAGGAGATACATCTTCATCTGTATTATAATGGCTAACCCCGTGACTCCTGTTGTTTATCCAGGTACTGAGTTTGAGGGAGCCATCATTGCTCTCTTTCATCTTATTGCCACCCGCACGGACAAGGTGCGCGCCCTGAGAGAGGCCTTCTACAGACAAAACCTGCCTAACCTCATGAACCTCATCGCCACCGTCTTTGTGTTTGCAGTGGTCATATACTTCCAGGTGAGCTGGCAACACCAACTAAACACAGTCCAGTGTCTGTCTTACTGCACTAAAGGAATTTGGACGACATGTTTTGAACCGAATATCAGCTTACTGACGGGCGCTCTTTGTTACCTCACCAGGGCTTCAGGGTGGACCTGCCCATCAAGTCAGCACGCTACCGTGGTCAATACAACACCTACCCCATCAAACTGTTCTACACTTCCAACATCCCCATCATCCTGCAGTCTGCCCTGGTCTCCAATCTCTACGTCATTTCTCAGATGCTCTCAACGCGTTTCAGCGGCAACTTCCTCGTCAACCTACTGGGTACCTGGTCTGTAAGTATATAATCTGAGCTTCGCCTAAAGTAATGTTACTACAGTAAAGATGGCCTCTGAGCGAGGCTTCTGTGGCGTTGCCACGGTTTTGCGGCTCACTTTATCACAGTCTTGGAAAAGGAGGGGTACTCAACTGGTTGCAATCTTAAACCACACCACTAGATATCACCAAACCATACACACTGTTCCTTTTAAGGAGTCGTGGTTATTTTCATAAAGAGAGCAAAGTCAGGTTCTGTCTCTTGCGTTGTAGTTAAGTTGTGCATCTTACTAACAAAACCTTTTTTTTTGTTTAGGACGCCACCAGTGGTGGACCAGCTCGGGCCTACCCGGTGGGCGGTCTCTGCTACTTCCTCTCTCCTCCAGAGTCCTTTGGTTCTGTCTTGGATGATCCGGTTCATGCTGTTATCTACATTGTGTTCATGCTCGGCTCCTGCGCCTTCTTCTCCAAGACCTGGATTGAGGTCTCAGGATCCTCTGCCAAAGATGTAAGCCTGCGTTCGCACAAGCATTTGCTACTTGCTTTGTGTCAGTCCCGCATGAAATTAACATGCGTTTATCACTGTGTATGTCTCAGGTGGCGAAGCAGCTGAAGGAGCAGCAGATGGTGATGAGGGGACACAGAGAGACCTCTATGGTGCACGAGCTCAACAGGTACAATCAGAGTTTCATGTTTACTTGCAGTAGAAAGTTGTCCTCCAGAATATTTATGTATTAATTAATGGATTTACTATTCATAGGTACATCCCCACAGCTGCTGCCTTCGGTGGCCTCTGCATAGGAGGGCTGTCAGTCATGGCTGACTTCCTGGGTGCCATTGGTTCGGGTACAGGAATCCTCTTGGCTGTGACCATCATCTACCAGTACTTTGAAATCTTTGTAAAGGAGCAGAGCGAAGTGGGCAGCATGGGAGCACTGCTTTTCTAGAAAATACCAACCTTCTGACACACATCAGACAAAGCGCATCCACCCCCCCATCATTTTTGTTATTTTGCTTCTTTTTTTTTTGCAATTCGCACAATCAGTCCATTTTGCAGCTGGGATAAGCAACTTTTCTCCACCACCTGTGTTTTTCTACCATTACCTCTTTAGCGTGTCAATGCTGAGAAAACCACGTCGGTTGCTCCCAGCATTTAGCATAGTATTGTGCGTCTTCAGTCCTTTTACTCCAATAGCTATAACCCATCTCTCTGCAGGCTGCCTAAGTCCCCACTGACTGTCTTATCAGCTGAAGAATGCCTAAAAGCACACAAGTGTGAGGTGCTGTCTTTGACTTACCTCAGGCATTGTTCATCACGGCATGTTCAAGGAACACTAAGACAGCGACAACAGTGCTTATTTCAAGCTGAAAGCACTGCCTGGACATTTCGGGAGAGTTGAAAGAAAGCCATGTCATATTCATCACAAGTAGCAATCTTGCTTGAGGTTTCTGGGGGCCTTTAGTAGGATGTGAAAAGTATAAATAAAATATGCTTGTACTCCTCATAAGGTTTCTGGTAATCTCAGACAAGCTGTTGGTGGATTTTATTTACTTATATTTTGATATTTTAAATGATGGACTTATGTGGGGCACAGTGTTTGTCCTCCGTCTCTGGGTCCTCAAAGGAAAGTGTTTGTCTGTGTCGTCATGCTCTTTTATTCCCAGACTGAATCGCTGCACAATACTGCCGAGGTTGTCGGGATGAGGGTGGGTTTGATAGGGACGAAAAGGGGTTTCATTTTGGTTTTTACTTTATGTAACAGACATAATTGTGTTATTAAAAAAAACAGGATTTTTTTTCCAACATACTTGGAAATGTGTTTTGATTCCTATTGTCTCCTTGTTGTGCTTTGTCCTCGCATTTTCTGGGACCAATACAGGATAGTATTCGTGGGTGAAATAAGTAAGGGATAATGTACAGCGAGCTGGTCATTGTTGTGAAATAAACAGGGCGACGCGGCATCGGTCTTGCATCGCCTTGTCTGGGGTTTATCTCACAACCATGACCGGCTGAGCAATCAGAATTGAGTATTCAACAAAGCCGTGTAATTATGAAGAATAACGCGTATGGCCATAGCAATCGAATGCTGTTAGCACACGTTATTGTTAGTTAAATTGGATTTGACACTAAAGGGCAGTAAGACTATAAACATGTACAGCAACCGGCATTGACATAGTTACTAGGGCTGATGCTCTGATATTAGCCTCTAGAGTTGAGACAAGTTTATGTCCATTGAGTTGTGATTTATAACTGAGCTGTAGTTTAATTTAGTTGCTATAACTACTAATCACTTACCTTCCACCAGAGATCACTGTATGAGGTTTTAAATAAACTTGCTTCACATGGTAAAGAGTAAAATATAAGTCTATAAGAAGGGATTTTGCTATTCAAACTGTATATACCAATACATCACTATCAACAACCTTCTCACTTTACATTCAATGTATTCAATTCAAATTTTGCTTAATAGAGCTTTAATTTGACAATGAAAATGGATAAATAAGAAACGTCTTCAAGACCAATCAGAATTTTAGTTACATATGACTTTTTTCTAATTATTTTTTGGGTATTTTGTCTTGTATGGTTTTAGTTTAAATAAGTTGTGAGGCAATGCATTGATGGATATTTGATTTAATCGGGTGATCATTAAGAATACATTTTCTTTAATTATTTAAATTTAAATTTACTTTTTTGCATTATTGTTTACCATTTTGTTCCAAATTCAGTTTTCCATCTGCTACAGTAGCTCTTTACATGGGATGTGTGTGTTGGTTATCACCAGTAGTTTGTCATGCACACCAATAACACAGAAGTGAATAACCTCTTGAGGGATAGAACAAAAAAAACACAATTTCCCCTGATCCCTTTCGTAGAGAGTGGTACAGAGATAATTTCAAGAAGGGGTTAATTGTATAGGTGTTCAGGTTAACTGTATCTCAGGACTCACAAGGTCATATGACTGTAACAGAACTGAAAAGGAAAGCAGGACGAGACATGGTAAGTCAAAATTAAAATGGGAAATCATCATTTAATTTATTTGTAAATTAAGTTTATTTAAAATTATTCACAAACATTTTGATTTCATTTTTTTAAAGAAGTGTATCTACACATATATACACAGTATATGTGTATATATATATATGTAGATATATATGTATATATCTTTTAGTCATTTTATAAGCATATACTTTTTTTCAGTGCATGGGGGATTTTTTTAAATAAAAAAATCACCAAAGAGCACAAATAAATTGTTTTTGCAACTTTCTTATTTATTTTGTATTAGATAAAAATGGTTTTAATGTACTGTTTAGTTTCATTTTTGGAATCTTATAAATAAGGTTTAGAGTGGCTGAATTTGGACCTGAGAATGTCAAATTTAAATTCTTTTAAGTATTAAAGTATTAAATTCTTTACATTTTTTATTATTGTTAGATTTCTTTACATTTATTATTTCTTTATTATAAAAAGGACTTGGTGATGTCATTACCATGCGCCCACATGTGACCGGCGGGTCAGCGG
>CAKALG010013639.1:1677-11998 GCA_916700815.1 Helicolenus hilgendorfi
CCCCCCCCCCCCCTTTTTTTTCCTGAGATGAAACAGAACTAAAATCTGTAAAAATAGTGCTTCAGAATGAGTTCTATATACATGAAAGGCTGTTGGTCGAGTTAGATCTATTGACTGGTCATCCAGCCAATCACAGACATTTGTCCAACCCACTAGGCCAGGGAAGAGTAAACCTTCAAAGTACCTGCTGCGGTCACAATGTCACAATGTGAAAATACTCCACTACTAGTTAAAGTCCTGCATTCAAACCTTACTTTAGTAAAAGTATGTAGGCTAAGTATTAAGTATTTGGATTTACATGGGTCACTTTTAAAAGAGCACATGTGCTATCATATTGTACCCAGTGGCAGAAGATTGAGGAACACGCTGCTTCGAAATCTGCTCTCACTTTAAGGATGCATATCCCAGCTCACTGGAGAGACACACTCCAAATAGTTCATTAAATGCCTTGAATGACTGGATGAAAAGATATAGCGCTGTGTTCACTTCTCACACACATTTTTTTTCCCCCTCCCTCTCTCGCCTTTGATGGATTTATATCGAGTATGGGCGTGGACGCAGAGTAATTTAGTATGTGTTAAAAGCCACTGCAGGGATGTAGCCTGTAATGCTCGCTCAAATCCACTTCCAATATGACTGTTCCTGAAATCTCAGTGATTTTCTGTCTCCGTGTCTTGCCCGACACGAAATCATCACAAAGTACTCTGTCAAAAAGAAAATGTTCTGAAACTCTGAATCTACTCCAAACATACCTCGATGCTGTTGTCAGGGAGCACACGGTGTACTGATGTTGTCAAAGTGTTACTCTGATGCAGTATTAAAGGACCAGTGTGTAACATTTAGGGGGATCTATTGGAAATGGAATATAATATTAAAATGTATGTTTTCTTTAGTCTATAATCACCTGAAAATAAGAATTGTTGTGTTTTTGTTAGAATGAGCCGTTTATATCTACACAAGGAGCGGGACCTCTTCATAGAGCTGGCCGCCGTGTTTCAACAGTAGCCCAGAACGGACGAACCAAGCACTGGCTCTAGATAAGGCCTTTCGTGTTTTCATGTTTTCTCGTCGGCCACCGTAGTTCTCCTTCACGCTTGGCACACAAGAGAAGTTCCACATGGTTTCAATCATAGACTGTATATAAAGATGCTTCTCCACTTCCTCCCACTGTACAGAAGTAAAGCCAAAAGATCCCAGATACGGGCCTTGCCATCTTGCACTTTTGACGTCATTTGGAGTCTACGCAGTAGTGAAAAATGAACACTTGAACATACATCTGCGTGATAAGAACTACCTAAAATGACAGAAATCATCTTTGGGAAAAATTTTATTTGACGTGTACTTTGACTTTTTAGTTCTTTTGAGCCCATGTCCCATCCGCTGACCTATACTGCAGCCAGCCACCAGGGGGCGATCATGATGTTTTGGCTTCACTTTTTGGGGAGCTGTCATGTCGTCCATCTTTATATAGAGTCTATGATTTCAATCTGCAACCTCACAGCTAGATGCCGTAAGATCCTACACACTGCGCCATGTTGCTCTGTGAAAAGGTGCTCTATGAAAACTTCTTTACATCTTGAAGGCTTTCGTGATGTCTCCTATAAGGGAATCAAAACAAAATGCTTAAGTACTGTGCCTGAACCATAGGCTGTATATAAGAAGTCACAGTGTATATCACGTAGTCACCGTAATATCCCCCATTGATTTGTGGACTGTCATTTTGAAGACTCGAGTTCGGCATTTTGGCTATCGCCATCTTGGGTTTTTGCAACCAGACGTGACACGAGAGGGTGGAGCTGAGTACAACCGAACGCTGAAAAATGAATTTTTAGGCGACCATGTTTCAATTAACTTTCATGAACTGAAAACACTGTGAAAGGGTTAAAGTTCTAAGACGGAAACATGGACAACTCCCAGACCGGAAACGACCTGTCAATCACAAGATAGCCATGCCCTAAAGCATCCCCTGCTTTTATTTGACTCTAAATGGGACCATAATTTACTAAATGAACATCATGCTGTATTGAAGAAGACTTGAAAGTCATGTTTACAAAATTTTGGTAATAAATCAAGTGGGAAGTAGGCTCATATTCTCATAAGCTTCTATACAATCTGACTTTTTTTTGCAACCAGAGGAGTCGCCCCCTGCTGGCTATTAGAAAGAATGCAAGTTTAAGGCACTTCCTCATTGGCTTCACTTCTCAGACTAGACAAACGTCTTTGTTTTGAGCATACCACCACCTCACTGTTACTGCAGCTCATGTTTCTGACTTATTTTTCATGATGTCATCATGTTCCCAGATCTCAGAATCAGAATCAGAATCAGAATCAGAATTGTGTTTATCTTGTGTAAGAGATTTACACTAGGAATTTGCTTTGGTTATGTTGGTGCAAGTCAAACAGTATAACAGTATAATAACAAAAGAATAGATAAATACGTTAGAATAAAATAGGATAATAAAAAATTTAAATTCTAAGAATTCTCATCTCATCAATTAACCAAATAGGAATGATAAAAAAACTACAAAAATAAGACTCAAGTGGTTAAATAGGTAAATAGGTGGGTGCTTTGCATAAATCGGTGATCCATTCGACTTTAGCTGATGATATGAGCTTTATCACAACAGTTGGCAGCTGATAATTGACAGCAAACATAATGTGTGCTGTTTGAAAATGATATCAACACCCCTGCAACATGTTTCACCTTCAGCTACCATGAAAACACCAGTTAGTTTCAGCAGCGCTGCCTTTATTGATTTCAAACAAGGTCGTGGTTTCGAATCACTGTCTCCTAACAGTGCAGGAAAACATTTCTTCAAGATAAATTTCACCCAACGTGAGCTGT
Organism: Helicolenus hilgendorfi; assembly: GCA_916700815.1. Classification (NCBI taxonomy): domain Eukaryota; kingdom Metazoa; phylum Chordata; class Actinopteri; order Perciformes; family Sebastidae; genus Helicolenus; species Helicolenus hilgendorfi. The sequence goes on from CAKALG010013639.1 coordinate 4,523, forward strand.
TGCACCCCAACACTGGCAAACTTAGACTCGCACAAACGTCAAGAGAGATGTGTCCTCCTTTTGTTCTCCGCAGAATTTGCCAGCAGCTCATTTCCTCCAGGAACGCATTAACAAAGCAGTTAATTCTATCATTAATTAAAAGGAATCACAATTCAGTGAACACTTCAAATTAATCTTCTGAGATTTGCTCTCACACAATGCTCGCATTCTATTGCCTTTGTCTTGTCGAAGAAATTGCAGCTCGGAGAGGCATGTTTTTTATTTTTCCGTGTCATTTGTGTCAGTCTGGTCTTGTGTAGCTCCGTTAGCAAAGCGTGTCGACAACACTGGCAGGTTTAACGGTTTGATTCCAAAGGGATCCATTCATGCAATACATGACTGCACTCGTAGCATTAGCAGGGCGCTAACAACAGGAGTGGTCTGGCTAAAAAATATCATCATAGAGACATATTATGAAGGTGAGATGAAACGATTTTAAGTGTAATTCATCACATTTAATTTGTATCTTACATGTTAACACTAGGGCTATCGATTCAAATATTTAATCGCGATTAATCGCAAACTAATCACATTTTCTATCTGTTCAAAATGTACCTTAAAGGGAGATTGGTCAAGTATTTAACACTCTTGTCAACATGGGTGTGGACAAATATGCTTGCTTTATGCAAATGTATGTATATCATCATTCCAGCTTTAAAACCTAAAAATCGCAATTTGCATTAATGCGTTAAAGAAATTAGTGGCGTTAAAACAAATTTGCGTTAACGTGTTATAATCACGTTAACTTTGACAGCCCTAGATCCTACATTAAAGAGTAGAGAGTAGAGTAGAGTGACCCTTGGAGCAGTGAGTTCACTTGAAATTGATCTAAAAAGCAATGACTACGTTTAACTGCACCAAATATTATTTTTTTTGCCCTTACTCTGATAAAGACAATATTCCTACTAAGCTGTTTACATGGCTAATAAACATGAATATTCCACTAATATTCCCGTTTCATGCAGCTGTGCGTGTTCCAATTAGCCCCATGACATACATCATGCTGACTTAAAAACAAGCCAGCTGGCTACCTATTTGTCTTTTTCCCTTTTTCTTACCATCGTCATCATCTGGTCCATCTGAGGAGCTCAGAGCATCCTCATCGCAGGGGGCCGGTGAATCCCACATCGACGCCATTCTCGGCTGCGATTGACAGGGGTCGATGCCCTAACATGTCGTTTACCATGTCAAAATTTAGAAAAGTGCAACAGCAGGAGCCGCTTGTGCGATATTTGCGCATATCCAAAAAATAATTCTGCATCCCTGCAAGCTCTCGGCCTGTTGGTTTGTGTACAACGCACAGAGCTGGACGTAAACAGGCAAGAGGGGCGTGTGTCGCAAACTAAAAACCGCAGTTGAGATGAATATTTTGAACACGCTGTATACATGTCCAAAGAAGAGATGCATCAATACCGGATTAGATATCGGGGCCGATACTGTCTGAAACGGTTGGATCAGGTATCGTTAACTATGGGGCCAATCTAATCAATTCACTTCTGTGATTACATACTATATAATTATAGACTGGAATTTTAATTTCTGTTTAAGTTTTTACCAATTTGTTGCTACATTAAAATGTTTTTTTTTTTTTTTACCAAGTTGCTGGTGTATGTACTTATTATTTTAATCATAAATAACAATTCAGTAAATGTATATCTATGTATTTATTTGTTACATTTTATTTTACAAAGTTAGGAAAGCAATGTTTAAATCAAGTCTGATATTTCCTTATACATAAAAGAATGATCCCAGTCACTTCCACACAGTTTATTAATTAAACACTGGTATCGGATTGGTACTCGGTGCCCGGTACACAAAGCCCAGGTATCGGTATCGGGACTGAAGAAGTCGGACCGGTGCATCCCTAGTCCAAAGAACGCTCCTAAAACCTGAATAATATTGTCATATCCCACACGTCTTAATCTGAAAATGCTCCTTTCGGAATAACACCTAGTTCAGAATATCCAAACAGAATATGCTGTTTACACGACCCGTATCAAATCTGGAATATTGTGATATTTCGAATAACAGTTGAACATTAGTGTGCATGTAAACGTAGTGACTGTTTTCTTCAGGAATCTCACATCTTGTCTAGAATAATGCAGCGAAATACTTCCACAACACCAGCGAAATGTTTAATGTGGCCATTGGCCTCGCCGAGCTGTTTATCTGCTCAGTCACTGGAGTTGGGTTATAAATACCCGGCGCTTGGCGTCTCCACTTGGAGGGTGATAAGGTGCTAATTAGCAACTGTTAGCAGAAGTAAAAAAACTACACGCGCAGAATGAAGCACATCTCGCCGTCACTACTGAATGTTACGCCGATGATCCTTTCTCCTCCGCTCGCAGACACCGAGACTTGAGAGATGTCCCTTATTAACACTGTGTACTCTTTTTTTTTTTTTCTCCCTTCCAGGCAAGCCAGGTCTGACAAATTAAGGCTGTGGAGTCATTAGATTAAGATAAGAACTTATCTTTTACTCCGAGACAGACTTTTATCTATTGTATTTTTCTTCTCTCCCATCTCTTTCGTTCCCCCTCTCTCTCTGTTCCCCTCCCCCCCATTCACTGTGAGATTGTTAAAGTAATTGGGATGTTATGTGACCAGAGAGGCCAGATAAGTTTTTAACCCTGTCATGGATTAACCTTTCATGTCTGAGGTAGGTCACGAAAGGTGCAATTGGAGACATGTTAAGACTCGTTTAAGCGAATCTTGATGTGTTATTGTTCGAAGAAGACGTGTTTTTTTTTCCTGCAGGTACATGTGCCTGGAGGTCTGGAGATGACTTCTGTGTGCTGTCAGGGGTTATTAAAGCATAAAAGTGTATTTTTGGGGTCGCTGAACAAGGCCGGTGTGGAGTACATCATTTAGAAACCAGGTTTCATCGCGTTGGTTCCCTGAAAGCTTCGTCAAAAAAAGGCTGGAAAAGATAAAACTCTTTCATGATATAATCCACGGCAGGATAATTAGGAAAGTAGCTCTCTGAACATCAAATCAACAGTCACCATCAGACACTCCGCTTTGTCTAAAAGCTGTGTATGTATTTGACCCGATCTCCGACGCCTCTGTATACTTTCTGTTATTAATATCTAAGAGAAATATCACAGCCCCCGAGCAGCATGATTAGAGCATTGAGCTTTATTATTCTTCAAAGCGGAACATATGAAAAACACCTGAAATAAATGAGTCGGACCCTCATGGGCCGGCAGCTAGTGCATATATATCATCCCAGTGTTTAGAATCCTTTGTTTCAAAGGTCATTGCACCACCTTGTTGATATCTAGACGCTTCTTTGAAGCACTAATTGTGTCTACATTCTTGACCACTTTGTCAGACAACTCCGCACTAGAGCCGAGAATTCAGAGGAGTGTATGCCGCTTGTTTACTGCCATCAAGATAACAAGGACAAGTCTGTGAAATAACGAAGGCCGGGGCTGATGCAGAAAACACTATATTTTCCATTTTAATGGTGTTTAAAGCGTGCAAGCTGGAGGAGAGAGAGCTTGAAAAATGTAACTAAAGGATCGGATTCAGTGGGATCCAAATGGCAAGGGTAGCTGTTGGGCACGATGACGTTCCTTTGATGTGAGCTATAACTAGCTTTAAGCTCGGCTCGGGCGCATCATGGCTGCATCCTGACTGATGTGGGGATTCCACTTAGATGAGAGCCACTTTGTCGTGTGTGCCAACTGTACCTTTAATTTCAAATTCTCTAATGTCTCAGATGGGATGGCATTAAAGGCCCGGGTCATTAGCGTATTGTAATGTTTGCCCGCAACCGCGTGAGCCGGTACTGTCATCTCTTGGAAATTTTGTCATATTCATCAATGCTCTGCATAATGGGATGAGATACTATTTACATATCGGATCAAACTTGCCAGAGGAGAGCATTAATTATTGAAAAACTGACAGAATCAAAAGAGCAGCTTTTTTTTTTCCTCTTCATAGTTTGTTGTCTGCGCAGACTGAAAGCCACTCTGTGCCCAGTAAACACAATTATCTCAATTTTAAAGACATTGCAGGCTTTTTTGTTTTGAGAGAACATGCTCGACACAAAGGCCACAGCGACTTCTGTCACCAGAGCAAAATGAAGGTTTTGCCCTTCATGCCGCACTTTGCCAACAGGCTGTAACAAGCGTCTGAGAGAGGACGCGGTGCAGCCTCTGGAGAGCCACCTACTGTACGGCCCGCATCTTTGTTTGTGCGTCAGGCTGCTGATGTGGTTAGCGGGCTCTGAATAATAGAAAACGCATCGTATTGATCAGGGACATTGAGAGCGAGACTTGTACTGACTTAATTAATGAAAGGAAAGCAGTGTGCTAACATGGAAGTGGACACAGCGCTGCAGATTGTTGTGCACATTCATTCCAGGTAGTGACGTTTTTTTTTTTACTGCATATTATCCTATTAACAAAAATACATTCAAGACACTGACTGACATTATTTGGCCTGTGTGATAAACATAAGACATCCACTTGAGTTTGCAGTGTGAGACATATTTGAGTTCAGGGTTATTTGTGTGAACTTAAAGGTCCCATATTATGCTCATTTTCAGGTTCATACTTGTATTTTGTGTTTCTAATACAACATGTTTACATGCTGTAATGTTAAAAAAAAAAAAACTTTATTTTCCTCATACTGTCTACCTGAATTTACCAGAATTCACCCTCTGCCTGAAACGTTCCGTTTTAGTGCATTTCAATGGAATTGCAACAAAATTGCGTTGCTAGGCAACAGTTTGGGTCCATGTTTACTTCCTGTCAGCTGATGTTATTTACATACACTGCAACAGGAAATAAAGTGGGACACATTTAGAATGTTTATGTTTAAAACCGTGTAATGGTCTAAATATTGTATGTTTTTGACATCACAAATGGACAGAAGCGTTTTGATAGTTCAACAGTATTTATAAAGCACTTAAACCTGTTTTATAATATAAAAGACATGAAAATCTCACTTTTTACAATATGGGAACTTGCCCATATTGTAAAAAGTGAGATTTATATGGGACCTTTCGCATATTGTAAAAAGTGAGATTTTCATGTTTTTTTTTTTTAATTATAAAGCAGGTTTAAGTGCTGTATGAATTCTGTGAAAGTATCAAAACGCTCAATCCGTGGAGAAATGCACACATATTCAGAAACTCTGCCTTTAAACCAGCCATCAGAATTTCTGTACAGTTGTGATGTCACAACTGCACAATATATAGACACAGTTTTAAATTCTAAATGTGGACCAGGTTGCGTCCAAAATTCCATACTAACATGCTATTTAGTACACTAAAACAGATTTTTTAGTATGCCCGAAACCTTAGTATGAAACCAATAGTACGTGAATTGCATACTATTTTCGGTAAAATATTAAAGTATGCAATTTTAGACAAGGCCGCAGTGTATACAGGGAATAAACATAGTCCCAAGCTGTTGCCTAGCAACGCAATTCCGCTGAAATGCGCTAAAACAGAGCGTTTTACACATAGGATAAATACGGGTATATTATGGATGATGTATGAGGAAAATAAAAGTGTTTTTGAACATTACAGCATGTAAACATGTTTTAGTAGAAACAGAAAATAAAAAGTATGAATCTGAAAATGAGCATAATACATGGGACCTTTAAATTATTATACCTTTATTATCAAGCTGACCTAAATTGCTATTTTACTGCAGTATACTTATGATACATTATGAACTTGTGATAAACTATCATACCTGACTCGTTTGTCGTGGCTCTGCACACTAGAACTTTTGGGATTTAGCCGTAATTATTTAATTTTTATGCACTTTCCCTTTGGGGATCATTAAAATTTCATCTTGATCTTATCTTCTTAATCATAATCTCGAAATCTGTTTGAATACATTTTAACCTGCTTTTCCACTGATGCAGTAAACTGTGTCTATTTTTGCTAACAGTCTCCTAAAATATATAAGAATATAAGGTGAAATCCTGCCATTGCGGACATTTTTAACGTGTCTCACACACCAGACGTGTGTTTGAGCGGAGCCATAATGGTCCATAATGAAGTTTGTTTAACAACACTGCCCCAGTATATACAGTAAATTACATGCATCGGCAATGGAGACAGTAAGGACTCGAAAATGCAGACGGATACATTTTACTGCATCTTCCCCGTCCACAGTGTCATCCCCTTAAGCTGCCAAGAGAGTGTAGGGGGGTGAATTCATGAGGGTCTTCTGTAATAGGCTGGCACACACACAGGCACAGCCTGTGGAACCTTACAGGCTGCTGAAGCTGGTCTTGGCATTGCTTTTGGCAGCCATGTGGTTATGTGCTCTCTCGCACTACACATTCTTTCTGGAAAAAACAGAAAGTTTTAACTAGCTGGTCCTGCCGCTCCTTTATAAATGAGGAAGCCTTTGGCATAAATAGATCTACATGTTCATTTGGTATATTAAGAGAGACACACAGTTAAAGAGTGTTCATTACAATTGTAAATTTCTGCCCCCGGGCCCTTAGCCCGGCGCTAGATTACATGAGGTCTATGCTCACGGACAGCGCCTGGCATCTGATTGAGGGTCCAGTGCAGCTAATTAATTTCATTAGAAAGTGAAGTCATCTTCTAGCAGGAATTAATATTTGGAGCGTCATGTTGCTAATTTATTTCCAGATTTAATTAGCTCAGAGAAGAAATGTTGCTTGGGCAAGAGGACTTTTTAATTATCAGCTTGGATAAATTTGAAAATGTTGATGCCTAAGGGTTGAGTTAATTAAAACCTGCATTATTTTAACTTTAATTAGCTCCCATCTTTGTTTTTCTTCACCATATGGCCATGTCCTGTAGTCAAATTTAGTTAATTAAGCTAATTAAGCTAATCATTTTAATTACTCAAGACAATGTGATTGGATAGAGGATGACTACAAGTTTATAGCCAAGTGCTTGTTTTTCATTAAGTTGAAGGGACAGAGTTATTTCTGATTGCAGTTGGCAAGCATAGCGGAGTAGTTTGGGAATGAGACAGCCTCTGAGATATTAAGGCTGAAGTCTAATTTCATTCCTTGATAAAAAATAATAATAATCTTGTCACCAGTGCAACTCCTTTTAGAGGACGAATGGTTTACTACGTCTTTAAGCTTTCCGCTCGTATGCTGATGTTGGCCCCTTGCACTCCATCAGATTAAGTAATGTCTGCGCTTACTCACGTTTAAAGAGGTTCAATGTCAGAATAGATGTTCCGCTCGCTCCGAGGAAGGCACAATAACAGACACCGTGATCTGCAGATGAAGTCATTGTTGGGTTGGACAAACATCTTCTCCAGATATACAGGGCAGAAAAACATCAAATCATGTCTGACTTGTGTCTTTTGACCACAGCAGGCTATGATATTGAGTTGTAATTGGGTAATAGACCCGCGTCTGTGGTTGCTGGTGGGATAGGATGCTGCCCTTCCCCTCCGTGACCCTGCAGTGTGGGATGGC
>CAKALG010013642.1:0-21761 GCA_916700815.1 Helicolenus hilgendorfi
TAGGGTCTACTACATTCCTCTAAATTCATATCAGTATCTAGTTTTTAAAAATGATTTTAATAAAGTCATAGGCACAGACTGAACTGAAGAAATAAATAAAAACTGAACATTGCATCTAATATTCCAAGTGTAAACATACAATTAAAATGCAATAACAAAAAAAAGGCATACAAAGAAAGATATTTCTAATGAAAATGGTGCAAAAGGTAGCTGGAAGTTTTTCCGTTGCACCGCTGAAAACACACAGTAGATGGCAACAATTCATCATAACTCCAAACACAGGCAGCATCAGCTCCCACAATTGAGTTCCGGTTCAGGTTACCGACCACAAATAAATAAGACGCTTGCTTGTTAGTGGCGGTCCAGCTGGCTGGTAAAGCCAGAGGGAAGTGCTGCTGAAGACTAATGTGACAATATTAAAAACATTCAACAAAACAAACCTTTTCCCTGAACATTACTGAATTTGATATACTTATGAGAAATATGTTTGTGCCTTGGGCAATGTGGAAATGATACTCCATCATTTCTGTGTTTCTGAGGAGATAGGACTGCGTACAGTACATTCAGTATAAGAACATAATGTCAATGTGAGAAATATGGTCTGTAGACGTGATGGAGAGGAAATGCTTCCCGGCTGCCCTCTGGCTGAGTATCCACCATCTGGTTTCCTGTGAGTTGAAACCATAGTCATTTACTTTTTCTGCATCACTTCCGCCATTATAAGTCCTCTGTTGATGTGCACGCAGAGCTCAGAAAGCATCAACACGGACTGTTATTCGACACTTGTGCATTGGTGTTATAATCAACATCCCTCTTTCATCCTAGAATGTAAAAGTAAGAAAAATGTCTCCTGAAATTCAACTTAACAGCTAATCATCAAAAGGAGTATGAAAAAATAAAACCGTAAAGCTAAATTCACTCGATTAACCGGGACTTTAAAATTCTCACACAAGCAAGTTAAAAGTAATACATTTCTAATTTGTTAATGGATCCTGAAACATAATTCCCCATGTTGTTCGCTTAGTGGCAGCTGCTCTGCTCTGTGACCTCTGTGTCCCCAACAGTTGGTGAGAAGAAAATAAAAGCTGTTGAAACATGAACACCATACTCCATACTAAACCCCGAATGAATAATGCTTATCAAATAATGACAACATGTTTTCATGCAATTTTGCAAATTGTCTTTTAATAAAAGTAAATATATTTGTATATATAGTTTTGCACATTTTATTAAGGGCTGTCAAAGTTAACGCTATAATAACGCGTTAACACAAATTTGTTTTAACGCCACTAATATCTTTTAATGCATTAATGCTATCGATCTTTCAGAGGTTGTAGCGGGCTCCTTTTTAAAGCTAGAGTGAATATACTGGTATCATATGAAACCAGAACCTCATGAATCTATTGGTACCAAACATGTCATACTAGCTTGTTGGGAAGGAAGGAGGCTGAATAGCGCTCCAAACTTGTGCTAAATTTTGGCGAGGAAAAATTGGCATGGCCATTTTCAAAGAAGTCCCTTGACTTTTGACCTCAAGATATGTGAATGAAAATGGGTTCTATGGGTACCCACGAGTCTCCCCTTTACAGACATGCCCACTTTATGATAATCACATGCAGTTTTGGGGCAAGTCATAGTCAAGTCAGCACACTGACACACTGACAGCTGTTGTTGCCTGTTGGGCTGCAGTTTTCCATGTTATGATCTGAGCATATTGTTTTATGCTAAATGCAGTACCTGTGAGGGTTTCTGGACAATATTTGTCATTGTTTTGTATTGTTAATTGATTTCCAATAATAAATATATACATAAATGTGCATAAAGCAGCATATTTGTCCACTCCCATGTTGATAAGAGTATTAAATACTTGACAAATCTCCCTTTAAGGTACATTTTGAACAGATAAAACGTGCGATTAATTTGTGATTAATCAAGAACAATCATGCAATTAATTGCGATTAGATATTTTAATGGACTGACAGCCCTGGTTTTATTATTAGCCTTTCTAGCCTTATTATTATAGCCAAGTGTCTTGTGCCAATGTTGGATTTTGTAGCTTGGGGGCAATCAATCTGATGGCAACGGGAGATGACATTTAGAAGACCTAAACCTTTACAACCAGTTATAGAAAAAAATAAAATAAAAATGAATGTATGCAAATGATCTGTTCATTTCGTTTATTTGCCAAATTCTATCTTTACAAAACAATAAAAAAAAAACTGTCTGTAAAACTTTGGCATTTGGCACAAGTTTGACCCCGTCATAAATCAAATAATTATTGTGACAATTATTATGCTATTATCGTGTATACTAAATCTAAATACTAAATGAGATTTTCCAATGAACTGTTCGGATGCTCCAGAAGAATTTAGCTCCAGTGTAATTTATTTTGACACCATACTTTGACATCATGTGTTGGATTCGCAGGGGACGTCTAACATTTACGTGCAGTGCATTCAGACTGACGGTTTGCTGTCTTTTTTCCTGACAAGACCTATAAATCTATATTGTAAATGTGCAGCGTGATGTGCCCTGTCAAGTAAATCAAAGACACACTGTGATGTAAAGTCAGTATAGATGTTACAGTACCTTGAGAACACGTGCCAATCCATCACTGGCAGCCACATAAAGGCATCGTCCAATCACGTGTCCATCTCTGTCAGACATTGCTGGAATTTTTTACACTGCACTCAGTTGTGTGTTCGTGGCAGGTTAAATATGGTCTACTTTTGTCCTGAAAAGCTTAAAATTGAAAGTGTCACACTGATGCTTTGAATAGGTTCATACCTCTTGTAATCATGTGGCTTGCACAGCTCATACTATTGATATTCTTGATAGAGGTCTTCTTTGTCTGAAATGTTTCTCTGCAGTGCTATGCTGAGTCTCTCACCTCTCAGCCTCCTTTTGTTGCTGCATGCAGCCTCTCTATAAATGGAAATAAATGAGACTTGGTAGGCATGCAGAGTCCCTGACTAAACATAATCAGTGAGGAGATTAAAAGTACAAAACACGCTCAGCTATAAATGTGCTTTGAACAGTATGAAGGTAAGGCTGGACATATTTTCTGACACTTTTAACAACAATGGTGTCTAAAGAATATCATTTTTCTGATATTTACTGATTGCAATGACAATTCTAACATGCCCATGTAAAGCAGATATATTCACCATTTTAGCATGCGTGTTAGCACGCTATCGTTAATTATGATTGAACACAAAATGCGTTCCTATACCCATACTACCATGCTATTTAGTATGCCAGAAAAATATTTAGTATGTCCCAATACATAGTATGTCAAATGCAGTATGCCAAAAATACCAGGATGTCCTACTACATCCGGTCGTATTTTGCAGTCTGCAAGCCAGCATGCTTTTCTGGCTATTCTGACCCACAATCCTCTGCGCAGATATATGAGGAAGAGGGTCAAAGTTCAAGGCACAATGTTATGATGAAGTAGTTTGTCCCAATACATACTGCATGCAACAGTACGTACTTTGTAAGGGTAGCTGCAGTATGTATTACAAGTAAAAATATGCATTTTGGAACGTACCAAAAGTGTCGATGGGGATCTCGACCAATGTTGCCATCGCCAGGCATGCTCCTAACGCGGCTAACAAAACAAAAGGCCAGAAGTTGTGGTGCAAACATTACTGAACGCCATCATAACATCTTCTGACAGCTGACAACTCGGCCTGTTCCAGAGACTTTCACTGTCAAATGAACCAATAGGGGCGTTATTACTCTGTAAATGTCAAATTCCCTAAATTGGAGCAGACACATGTTTCATGTTGAAATATGTTCGCAGGCGCTCCCTGTGTCATCTGTAAACAATGTATAGTTATGGTTTGGGCCTGTGTGTGCAACCCAGGGTTATTATAGTAAACAAATGAAAATAAGCAATGAAAAATATTTTTAGTAAACTGAAACTAGTACATCCTTTAAGAAAAAAATAAAACTATATTTCCTGGTAAAAAAACTAATAAAAATAAAATAAATTAATGTAAATTCATTTCAGTTTTAGTTTCAGTATTTTGCTGAACAAAACTTCTAAGTATCATAAACGTGTGTTTGCCACAGAGATTATTTTCTGCAATAATCCAAAACCCAATGAAAAAATCCCATTGGCTTTTTGTCGAGAGAAACCATGGGGATGCTTACTTCCGGGTTGGCCTACAAAAAGTACGTCACCCATAGAGCGCTCCACATAGACCTTTTCATTGTCATTCTGTTGCCAGGGCAACAGCTTTGTTCCAAGTTTACTTCTTGTCAGCTAACAAACATTGCAACAGGAGATACAACGGGGCCCATTTAAAATGTTTACTCAAGTTTGAAAAGGTCTATAGCAAGTCCTCGAGTTTGACACCTGTAATCTTAGTTATGTCAAAAAAATTGTCTGCCTCTGTAACCTATCTTAAAAGCAGTAGTGTCATGCCGACCTGCTGCAAGGAAACATTATCTCCCCATGAAACTTGTCACTCAAGAATACCCGCAGCCTCTAAAGCATCCAAAATGTATTCACCCTTTGAAATCGTTCTGCTCTGCACTCAAGCAGCCTGCTGTCATTCAACCTCTGTGTTGTCCTCTGAAAAGCTTGTGACGCTCTGAAATTTAACTTTGAAGAACTCCATCACTGCATCAGGTAGCCTTTCTGATATAACGGTCTATTCCACAGGTGGCAAAACGTTTTCCCTTTGAAGGACAAAACTGAAACTTAATGGTTGGCTTTCGTGCGTCGCCGTGTTACTTTGAAAAAGCTGCTGCATGTTTAGTGTCCTAGTGACAACGGATATTGTATTCCTTCAGTACAGCAACAGTTTGCTTGCAAATAAGACAGACTGCCTTTGAATTCACATCTGTAAAACAGTAATCTCCTTGTCAGCTTTGTTTGAAATGTCTTTGTCTGTGTGTCGCTGTCTCTACCTCTCCATTTTTTCTCACAGCTTTTTTGCCTCACAAAAAAAGAAAACAGCATAAATCGCGATTTGTATTATAATTTATTTTAATTAATAATAAAAAATCACGAGAAAACATCTGGCGGGCCAAATCAACCCTTTGACCTTTTAAAACCTAAAAAACTAATCTGCTCTTGTCTTTGTTCAACCTAATGGGGAATATATTCCATCAGTCTCTCAATAAGTCTCTTAACTGTAGCAGCAGAAGTTGGAGCATTTCAATCATGTAAGTGCTTAACATTTTGAGACCTCCTCTATAACCCTGTGAGTGGGCGTGAAATGTTAAATGTTCACCTTTTACTGCTGGGGTGTCTGATGAAAGCGTCATGGTTGAGACTTTTTAAATTGCGAGGAAAATGCACTGAGGAAGAGCGCGACTGGATCATCAATAAGTCGGGACCCCTGTGGAGCAGACAGCCGTCTTCTCAGTCTCCTGCCTTTTTGCTCTCAAAGCAGCTAATGCCGTTTCACCGTTTGACTCATGTGTGGTGGGATGAAATGCATTTGATGTCGAGAGCTGTCAGACTGGGAAGGGATATTCCCCTCCTGGATATACACCTGTCTCTTTGCTTTAGAATTTATTCATTTAGGGAATGCAAATTCTCCAAGGCAAGCTATTCCCTTTTGATATGCTGCATAGGGGGTAAATAGGAGCTGTGGCTGCTCCTATATCTGCTTAGTTGTCTGATGTTTGAATGTGGCACGTCACCTGTTTTTTTGATGCACTCATTTTAGGACTAGAAATAAACAGTTGGTGGACTGAAGATGTCTGAACAGCAGGCAAACTTTTGAGGACCTGCAACTTGTCAGATGTTTTGGAGACAGTCATGTTTATCAGGAAAGTGAGACAGGGGAGTGGCGTTCAAATAGTGCCGCATAAAATGATTGCGTAATACCGGGTGAAATGACCTGGACCAGACAGTGGTCTGCTGGAGAGCCTTTGAGGACAAGCTGTGGGACTGCTGCCTTATACGATATGGTCCTAAAAAGACTCACTTCTAAGTACTGCCAAACTATTGATGATGCCGTCATGTGAAGCAGCAGACATTCTGCTTTATATTCCTAGTTTTGAACACTGAACCCACAAAAATGAGATATCTCTGCAGCTTACAAAACACATTAGTTATCTGTCTGCGTTCTCTGTGACTGGAAAACTCATATCCACCTCATCAAAGGGTCTGAAGCCGCGCCGCATGGAAATGTGCAGATCTGCAGGGCTTGAAGTTGTTAATACAGACAGATCTGAAGACTTGAAACAGAGAGACAATCAGCTCCTGTCTGAAAGGAACACATAAAGAAGTAAAGCTTTCTCCAGACTGCTTTAAAACATTCAACTTACCAAGAAATCGATAAACTCTGACTAGTGTTACAGGATGCTTGAAGGTCTGTTTGAAGACACATGGGTTAATTAACGAATTGATTTTTTGCTGGATAACGACAAGAGTCTACAGCCAAGCTAGCGGCTCTGTGAAGTACCTAAAAATCTCATTTAAAACTATTAAACAAAAGAATACATTTAAAAACGGACTGTCAGTTGAAGTGCAGCTGATTCAAAACTTAAATCAGACCAACAAATAAAAACTGCCTTTATATGCAACATGCAAATGCTCCTGGATGATGCCCAAAATGTCATGTCCATTTCATAGTCCTTATCAACACCATTATCATGTGTAATGAGGCTGAAGCCATTCTCATGGAGATTGCGCTCCCCTCTCATCATCTGCTGGAAATTATTCAGTGAGACTCCAAGAGCCTTGAGAGGGTGAAAAACTGAAACGGCAGCGTTCAAAGCTGCTGGAGCAGAAGGACGGATGCAATGTCAATGCAAAGCGGATATTCCTATTATTTAAAAGTTTGAGAAAGTACTGTAGAGGTGTGCTTTTGTCTCAGAAACGTCTTCACACAACTTGCTAGTATACCTCAGGAAAGGACAGATTATTCACAAGTTAAAATGATCTGTTCCTTTGTGTTTCTGTCCTTTTATCCTTCTACAATAAGAGCAATAAAATATGCCTACATGTGGCTGGCATAAATCAGGTGTCTTCAGAAGTTCTGGGCTTTATCCGTCCTCACAAGTCACATCAGAAACCATCGCAAAGTCCTTGTCTCTCCTGCTTTTCACAGCCCACTGAGGACAAAAGGAAACAGGATGTTGTCCCACGTCTGTAGTTGTTGCCAGCATCATTTCCTCTTGGTGAAACAGTAGCAATACAACCTTGTTTACAGCTCCATCCCTACGATCAGATGACTCGTCTCGCCTGTATTGAGCCAACAAAGCTGCGATCCATTTGGTGGTCGATTCCCAGTGGCGCCTGGGACGTCACTGTTCCTCTACTGTCCTCCGTTATTGTAGGGACCAACAGGGAGACCACAGTCAGGCTGAGATGATGCAGCTGCACTGTTCATCTTCACATCTGTTTTCTTGGCTGACTAATCTCATTGCAGTGGGATTTCTGGCTAACATCCCTCTGTCTCTTAAAGAGGATCTAATGAGGGCTTTGCTTTGCAGCCGACCTTCTCCCATTCAACGCTTTGCCTCCAAACATTAGTGTTTGAAGGAAAACAGGAAGCTTAGATCGCAATTAGCCGCTCTATTGCCGGCTTTTAAATCTTACTTCAGAGACCCTCATTCAACAATCGAGGCCTTCTTAGGACTTAATATAATGCACATGTATTTGCTGATAAGAATTTACTGACCGTTACTACTATTCTACAGTGCAGAAATGATTCATGCACACACTGCTTTTTGCCTGATGAAATTAAATATACATTTTCGGTGTCACTTCTCTCCATCATGTCACTGCAACAACCCAGTTTCTTCACGCTCATCATCAAAATTTCGTCTTAACACCGCGTGTTTAGGGGATATTCTGTCACTCCTACATTTGCAGAAACTCGATCTTATAATCCCCTCTCTTCTCTCCAGAGTTTAAATATGTCACTCCATCCTGGGAATCGCTTCCCGCATCAGACCTTCATTAAAACCTAATACCCTGCAAATCTCTCTTCTTTGTGTAACTCGCCCTTGTACCCTTTTCTAGATGAGCAGTGAAAATAGTAAAAAATTAAAAGTGTTGCCATAACGTTTTGTCTTATTTTTACTATCAATACATATACAGTATACATCATTTGTTTTTATTTAATTATACATAATTAAAGAGCATTTTTACCTCACAAAAAAAGAAAATGGTGTAAATAGTGATTTATATTATAATTTCTTTTAATTAATAATATGCAAAATTTCTAGAAAACATCCGGTGGGCCAAATCGAACCATATGGCAGGCCAACTTTGGGCCCATAAACAATGTTTTAAAATATGGCATTGCATCACTCACAATCTCAGCTTTGCTCTTTTATTCAATTATTTTTTTTATATTATTATTATTATTTATAATAATAAATAGTTTTGCTTATTTATATATATTTATATTAAATTCCCTGCTTGAAAGTATGCCTTCATTTATAGTATATAATCAAATCAGATGTAACCAATGTAACCATTGACTCTTTGTTGTTATGCATATAAAAACCCTGGTGAGGATGCACTCGGCATCAATTCCTCGGCAGTCGCGGACTGTCACTTTAGAGGTTTTGGTCCTTTTGCGCAAAAGCTAAATAAATATACAAAGACAAATTTCTCTTTGTTGGTCTCCCTTATTCGGTCAAATTTCCACCACAAAAGTGATCTTAAGAAGTGGTTGAATTATTGAAGTGGGTTAATGCTGTTTTGGTGCCGAGCACTTAAGATGGAGACAGACTGGGGCTGCTGGGGCCGAACCTGTGCAGCAGTACCTGTCAGTACATAGGCCTTCAGCCAAGTCATATACCTTCAAGTTATTGCCTGGTCAATCTTAATAGGGACATTAGGGAGTCAGGCTGAATGACGCCATGGCCTTTAGACAGCCGCAAATGTCAGTGGCCGTCAGAAGCTTGAATGCGGTCATACAATCGATTTACAATACAATGCGATCATAGTGACATAATCATAAACGTGGAGCAACTGACGCTTTCTGTTGTAATGCTGAAAGCCTGAATGGCATTAACTCTCAATGGGGAATCCGAAAATAGAGTTTATTTGCAATACAAGGGCTTCAAACTCAACCCGCTCTGTTTCCATCTCCTTGATCTTTTACTACTCTCCAGCTTTCTCGACCTCAACTTCAAGCCCCCTTTTAAGGTCACTGACTCCACTTCAGCTCATTATCTCGATTTCACTCGGAGCTGCGTTTCAGATCTGTTTTTACACCTGGGAATAGTCTTAACACGTACATAGAGGAGCTGCTGTAACGCTCCTCTCAGGGCATCCTCATGTCATTATCAATGCTACAGTAGTGGCTCTCCACCATCTTTTTTTTCTTACTTTTTTTGTATCATTTAATCATCTGAATCTAGTGATGTTATAGAAAAGTTAATTCATTAGTTAGTAACACCATTTCCCCTCGATACACTGTCATGGAAATGACCCGTAAGCTCTCAAAGAACAAATATATTGTATAGCCTACAGTATATCTGAGACCAGTTTGTCTTATAGGACAAAGAAACCACATGATTAGACCCTGTGCTGCTTATACAGGAAGGTTGATTGGTCAACAGGTCATATAAACCTCTCTGAGCTATATCTGCTACCTTATCTACAAGCAACAAGCTCTACTTTGTATGTTCCATAGCTCACGATATATTAAATACAGTGCTTGCCTTTGGCTAAAATGCTAAACGTATGCCCTCTCTCTGACCTTAGCCTTTACACCCTGTTCCTAAGGTTGACACCCAGTATCATCCCGTTCACACATACACGAGAAAACCATAAACTAAGTGTGACCAATAGGATTCTTCCCAAAGTATGTGCTACACATGTATTTGTACGTTAATACTGTGTCACACCTTCTTTCCAATTACTGCTTTATGGTGAGCTATTTAGACACCAGGCTACACAATCTGGTATAAGGCACCCTTCATATAGGGTTCAAAGTTACTATTAAAGGAACAGCATGACATTTTAGGAAATATGCTTATTTGCTTCCTTGCTGAGAGTTAGATGAGAAGATAGGTAACACTTCATTTTACAGGTCCACAAATTTCATGGTAATTAGTTGATAATTAGCAAGTAACCTATTTGAAATTTCATTGGAATTACTGACAAATTTACCCCAATATTTACCTAAAAAATTATAGAAAATTACTTTATTATAAACATGATTGCTAAAATAGCATATGATCTTTAAAATAGGGCCCTTAGGCTTGAGAAGCGGCCGTGCGCTGCTCTTCATCGGAGGTGGAAAACCAAAATTAACACAAATCTCACCATTGCGTGACTTATTGTCCATACAAATGTAACCTGGTAGCTAATGTCATGAATCAGGGAGTTTTTTAAAAATAAATTTCAAATAAGTTATTTGCTAATTATCATCTATTTATCAGCAGACATGGAAATAAAGCAGATCAATTAACTTTGTATTCTTTTCCTGGAAATGTATTAAATAAATTACCAGCTATTTATTACTGCTTATTGGGAAATAGCGGAATATAATTATTAAATAATGTTTATAATAGATATAAAATAATAATAATAAAAGTCCAGTTAAGTTCCAAGTCAAAGACATTTTGAGGTAAATATTGGGGTAATTTGGCAGTAATTCCAAAGAAATTTCAAATATGTTACTTGGTAATTATCACCTAATTAACGTGAAATTTGCAGACCTGTAAAATGAAGTGTTACCATGATTAATTAACCATACATAAAGACTACATTAGTTATTACTAGTGATAACTTATAATCCCTTTATATAGGGCGTGCCTAACTAAAATTACACCCAAAATGTCTTGTTGATTTGCAGGTGGGAACAAAGCACCAAGAAGTGGGTTAATTTGCAAAAAAATATAGCTAATGCAATTTTACTAACATTTCATAAATTTCACAGAGACCAGCTAATTTTGCGTTTGTTTTTTGTGTGTCTGTTTTATTTTGTAATCTCATTTTGCTCAGAGAACAGAAAGTCAGATAAAGAGCTGCAGACACAGATAATGATACATTCATTATTGATATTTTACACGATACTCTGCACCTCATAGCTCACCACTGGAAGGATTAAATAGAATTTAATTCAACTAAAATGAAGGGTTAACAGTCTGGCTGGAGAGCAGCCCAGTAGTTGTAACTGTGGCACAAATCAGCCTCTACCCACTCACACATTAATTCTCCAGACTGATGTCATCACCCAAAAGCAGCGTTGCTCAATGTTCGCACTTTATTACAGTGTTTTTAAAGCAATGTGTTCTCCTGGGCCACAGACAACCTTTTATTTCATTTCATCTTTTGGTTGAGAAAGCTCTCAGGTGGGTTCCAGCTAAACTGCAGTTTCCCCTCATCTTCATCATGCGGCGTCCTTGCGGTAATGTAAACATGTCAGTACGGTATAAGTCACTGTATTTGTCACAGTGAGGGCAGCAGACCTCCCAGAGGATGACAAAAGGCAGAATTACCGTAGTGGTCTCCCGTGCTCTGCTCCGGGAGAATTCACATGGAGATTAGGCAACTGTTTCCCTGACAACCACATTTTACGAACTTAGATTTTTTTTTTTGTCACACTGATCACTGAGGATCTCTAACTCATACCTCCTATTCTCTCTTTGTGTAAATGCATTTTCCTCTCAATCTTCCTTAAACATCTGCCTTCAAACTCATCAATCATTGCTGTTTTTTCATCTTTCCATACATGTTTGTTCTTGCTCAGCTTTTTGCCGTCCTGTAACTCATTCAGTCCATCTTTCTGTTAGTCAGCTGCCCCAGTCGATATATTTTCCTTTGCTGCCTTCGACTCCATATTTCACTCTCCTCTCAAAGCTCTTGGATTGGATGTCGTCACATTGATCTGACACTCAATAACCTACATGTAGCCTACTGGATCCTGAGCAGACCTGTAGACCTTGACCTCAGCTTGTATCCTAACCAATTCCTCTACACTTTTGGTGCACTGGCAGCAGCGTGTTTTTTACAGATGGAAGTCAAATCCATTTTCACCCTTTTAGCAGGTTTCACGGGGAACGCTGATGATCACCTGCCACTCCAACAGTCATGTGTATAATTAGATGTGATCTGTGCCTCTTTGCAGTGTTACATAAGCCCCCCCCCGCCCCCCCGCCCCCCCGCCTCCTGTTGTCTCATGCGAGTAGCATTTTTTTTAAACCGTTTAATGAGTTTAGGTAATAGGCCGTGTTTGTACATTTTTACGAGTGTGTCTCTCTGTTTGAGAAACAGTAGCCAACGCTGCTCCTCTCTGGTACGTTGTACTCTCTTCCAGCTCATTTCACACCTTTCTGACACCCTCCCCCATATTACACCTTCACTGTGAATTAGTGTCGGTATTCGGTGACCCTGAAGAATATTGTGCAGTGACAGTAAAATAATAAGGACAGTTGCTTTGTCAGTGATATGTGTGTGTGTGTGTGTGTGTGTGTGTTAGACTAGCATGTCGAGGACAACCGTTCTGTAGAAAACATTGTTTCAGGTAAAACATGCAGAGGGAAGCTCTTATAAGAGAATTTTATAATATTTTCTTATTTTCTCTGTCTCTGTGTTTCTCTACTTGCACAACAGGCCTGAATGTACTTTGTGTTGCAGACTGCTTCGCTGCAAAAAAAAGCACATTTATTTTTTATTTTAAATTTCATCTTATTTTAATCAGGCAAGAGATATCTGAGAACAAGAAATGTTCACAAGAACACAATCAGCAAAACAGAAACAACACATCTACTCAAAAAACAAGGAATAAAAAAAAAGTTACAAGAATCCTAATAGACTTCAGATAATAACGCTTTAAAATCTCCAAGGGGAATGTACGACTCTAGTTTGCAGATCATTCCATTTTAAAGGTGCATAGTATCTGAAACCAGTTCTGCCATCATTAGTCATATACAGTATACAGGGTATTGATTTAATACCATAAAGTTTTTCAACCAGGAGACCAGGGTTCACATCCTTTATGAGACCAACAACATGTATTTGTATTTGTGTGTTAAGTTTTACTTTTGAAACGTAATAATTTTAAGCCGAAACATGTTTTTCCCTGAATTTAACTAAATGTTTTTGTTGCCTAAACCTAAAAAAGTTATAGATTTATTGCCTAAACCCAAAAAAGCTGTAGTTTTGTTGCCTAAACCTAAAATACTTGTAGTTTTGTTCCCTAAACCTAATTAAGTGTTTTTGTTGCCTAAACCTAAAATAGTTGTAGTTTTGTTGCCTTAACCTAAAGAAGTTGTAGTTTTGTTCTTTAAACCTAAAAACGTTGTGGTTTTGTTTCCTAAACCTAAAAAAGTTGTGGTTTTGTTGCCTAAACTTAAAGAAGCGTTTTTGTTTGTGTTCAAAACGTAACGTTAGATTCAAGTTTACAGCATGTTAGAACGTGTTGCTTTTAAGTTTCGCTTTCACTTTTACAACATAGTAGGCGTAGTAGGCCCCTAATGACCCACATCTATGCTGCTTATAACGACTGATAACGCCTATTTAATGTCCTGATAACAGTTTAATTGGTTGGTGCTTCAGTCAGTTTGAGTTTCAACCTCCTCTTGTGCAAATAACATAATTTTTTATTTCACGCTGTTTATTCACTGACACACTCTGTTTTCCATTTTGTTCCCCCTCAAACATAATTTAAATCAACACAACAAGCAGACTGAATATGAATATTGGCTTGCTGCATCACCACTTGGCTCTGCTCTGAACAGCAGCACTCACTGTTATAGTTTATAACTGGCATCCTTGGCAGTACCAGAAAAACATGTATTGACTTCGTATGGGTCAAGGACAGAAGCTCTGCCATCGCACATAACACCCAGTGGATGATGGGGATGACTAACTCCACGCTTTCAAAAGAGGCGCTGACTCAGAATTTGAAGTGAAGAAGAAACCTTAAAAAAAATCTTTAAAAAAAAGTAGATGTCAGTCTTTCCATACTGAGGGTTGTATGCTGTCTTTGCCTCTTCTATGCTTCGATTTGATGCCTTCATTCAGTCATCATCACATGACATTATCGTCACTTGAATGGAAACATAAATCAGACACATTAGCCCTATAGCATCACATCTAACGGCACTCTGGTCTACAAAACTCTGTTTATTCCTTGACTGACACAATGTGTGGTACAGTTACAAACATTTTCATGCTGCCTCTGTCTTGTCATGTCTGTGCTGGCTGCCTCCGCTTGACGGAAATCAGAAAATGAATCAAGCCCCAGACCCAGACAAATCGCTGTTGCATAACTAATTGTCAGCTGAAACTGCTGAACCTCTGCTGGTTATTGCCAAATACTGCTGTGAAAGAAAAAAAACAAAAAAAATCCCAGATGAAAATAACATCCTGAGAAGGGGACTGTGAGATTTTCATTTAGCAGATATGAGTGTAAATATCTGTCAGTCACAGCTATCATAGCTGGGCAGGTCTAATGTTTACAATTATTAGCAATCAGTTCCCAACAGGTTACATTAGGAATGATTTATTACCTTGCAAATGATGTTAAGAAAGAAACACTAAATGGATTTGGCAGGCATCAGTGACTTTGCAATCAGAGGCACTGATGCTGTGAGTATTGTTTGAAGCGATTAGTGTAACTAATTCATTTCCTTTTAACCATTCAACCAACTCTAAATACATTCTATATTTATAAGATATCATTTTGATTTATTCCATGAGTTGTTGTGGTCTTCTTTTCTAAGGAAAAAGATCACAAAGTGCAGTAAGAAGCCCAAACCTCTCTGAGGACGTTGCAGCACTACACAAATAACAATGTTCCAATTTCCTATAAGTGATTGCCCAGTTGTGCAGACTACTCAGCAGTTTACAGACTCATAAAAGCCTAAGTACCTCATTTTCACAGATGCCAATTTAAAATTTGACACTTTCTATCCAACCCTTCCACAGTCCAATTAGAATCACAAAAACGTTTTGCAGGGGGAAAAGGAAGAAAAGGACAAGGACCTAACACAAATGTATGAATTTTATCCTCAAATAAGGGATGAAAGTGATTGCAGTGGGGAGAGGGCTGAATCATACATTTATTTGACAAAAAACACAATCCTGTTTCCTAGAAAAGACTTATTTACAACTGCTTTGCAACAGAATACGATGAAATGTTAATTAACAAATCTGTCTCGCTGCAAAACTATTGATACTGAACGTATCAGTAAAATGTTCACTGACAACATATTTTATTTGTTTTCCAGCAAAATAAACAATCATGCAATACAATATCTGCAGGTCCTCTTTGCATTGTCCATGCAAAGAGTTGTTTCTCCATGTTTCTCCGCCATTTTTCTACAGGAGACCAGAACGGACAAACCAAGCGCTGGCTCTAGAGAGAGCCTTTCACATATTTATGTTATCTGAAGGCCACTGTAGTTCTCAGACATGCTTGGAGGGGTATTCAGTTGGTTGCAATCTGCAACCTCACCACTAGATATCACTAAATCCTACACACTGAAACTTAAACATTTAACCAAAACCTCGATCTTTCCCTAATCCTAACCAAAGTGCTTGTGTTGCCTAAACCACAGACGGGACTCAGGATCAGTAACTGGAAACAAATTCCTGGTGTGGTATATAAAAGTAGCGCTTCATTCTCTCTTAAAAAAAAATTGCCTCTGTACATAATCCAGGCAGCGACGATTACGTTTGCCAAAACAACGTTATAAGGAAAACAATTTAGTGCAGTTTAGTAATTTCAAGATCTTAGTATTTTCGCAATGTAAACATCCTGCCCTTATCTCCTGACAAATATAGACCACCCTTAAAAAAATACATAAACCTACCCCTTTTCTGACCCCTAATAATAATTTTCATACACTCCCTAAATCCAACATTTTTACAAATCTAGCTGTGACCAGCTCTTTATCACAGCCATCATACACAGAGTGTATTTATTATTAATGCCCAATGTAAACACGCTACATATTTCTCCAGCTTGAAGGCGCTTTGAAATATTCTGTTTTGATGTGTGTTACACTACTACGAGAGTATAAATATTTTGGGTGTGAGGCAGATTTGCAGACCACAGCATGGCTCCTTCTGTTCTGCACCAAATACCACAGCAGGGCATGTGACTTCTCCACAAATTAATAACACATGAACACAAATACACGCTGCCCCATCATGTTTTATAGAGGAAATAGTGTTTTTTTCGCTGACGGATGTAAAATAAAGGTGCAACAACATGATGTTTCAAAGCTTGTCTACTGCGGTTAATGGCTGTGCTCTGTGGACACCGCCCGCACACAACTATGTTTCATTTGCCACAAAGAGACATTCCATTATGTCTGACAAAATTTGGACTTTATCACTGGGTCGGAAATTAAGCAGGTTGCTGGCTGCATAATCTCTCTGTGCTGTTAAGGACTGCAAGCCTGCTGTTTTGTTCTGCTCCAGTCTTTTTCCCAAAGTGATTGACTCTTTTCTCTTTTACTTCGTGCTCATTAAGCCATAATCATACAGGGAATATTGATCAGACAAAGATATGTCTTGTCATTGCTGTGGTGAACCGATAACATCTTGAACATGTGATGGCAAAATAACATGATCGCATAGAAATTGATGGGTTCATAGAAACTAATAACAGTCCTCGCCTATCCAGGATTCAGAAGATGAGCTCACACCTAAAGGCTGAACGGGTCAGACTTATGCACTATATGTGGCTCGGTGTGATTGTTACATAGCGATGCAATGTGACAGCTGGCAGAAGCCCAGTCCTCTGCTGTGCTTCAGCTCTGACAGCTGCAGAACAAACAACTTGAAATCCTACGAAAGCCTCAGAACATGTGTTTTCTTGTAGTTCCTCTCCCATATACTGCATGAGATACTGGAGAAATAAAATGTCAAGATCTAATACGGTATATATTCCTTTTTTTCTCTGACCTTTCAGAAGTTATGAAGTATACCAGCTCAGATCAGAACCGCTGCCGTGTATGAGAAATTGCAACCTGATAGTGGATATGAAACACATCCGCTCATAACAGCAGCAACATATAAAATATAAAATGACTGCGAGTGCAACAAGTATCACAGCTCGATCGATGCAAGATGATATGCGAGTGTATTAAAAATAATTCATTAAGGTTTAATCACTCAGCAGCAGCTGAGAGGAGCCTTCTTCTCTTGTTAGATCATTTATAAATCAAACATTCATCATCACTCCGTCCTAATGCAGAAAAACAACATGAAGCCCACTTTAATTTGTCTGCACTCTGTTTTCCCTGCCATGAATGTGATGGGCTCGGGGAGGCAGCGTAATGCTTCCCAAGGTTTCCATTGGGCTGATGAGTGATGCGAGTAATCATACTGCCTGTACAGACGAATGGTGAGTGATTGTCCTCCGGGGGAGAACATAAACACCACAACAGCAACAGCAGCATTTTGTCCGTGTCGTCGTCTCCACTGTACTGTACGTCCAGGCCCACATTTCTCTCTTTTACGACACATTACGACTGTATCTCAAAATTGCGTGCAGAGAAAGATATGGCTCATCATACACACTCAGTCAGCTGCCATTACACAGAGCACCTACCCTGCACTCATACGTTATAGTATTTTTAGCCCCCTTCATTAGGAGGATAGATAACCCTCTAATCTAACCCTGTATGCCATCATAGCTCCTGCAGCAGTTGTCATGTACCATTCTCCCACACAGCTGGAATTAAACTGAATTTACTTCCTGAACTGCTGTGCAAGTCATTTCACGCCGGCGGGATGTGCCGAATGAGTGTTGTGATCAGGGCTTCAGTGTCAGAGTTGTGTAGGTACACAGGCAAGATAACTTGTCGAGACCAGAGTGTACTGCCGAGCCCTCTGAAGGCGCCGTGGGCTGAATTCAAGGAAAGATATGTGAAGGCCGTGAGGTGTTTGTTTGATAACCCAGGTGACCTTTCCACCCCCACTGCCTCCCTCAACCTCATCGCACACTCAATAAAAGGCACTGACTCTGAAATATCTTAGCTGATCTGTTGTCTTTTGTAAACACCTCTTAGACTGTGATTAACAGAAAAGCTTATAGCTCTTTCACCATAACTACATTTTCCTTTGCGTCTTCTTCTGATTTCATCTAGAGACAAAAACAGAGGGAACTCAGACTTAAGTGACTTTCTCTCAACACCAATTCACTGTCCTTCATTCCCACTCACTTTGAGCTAAATGCTACAATATGTAATATGTAATATAACTCACTTTGACAATGCTAACGTGCTGATGTTAAGTGGGTTTACCATGTATGTTCACCATCTTAATTTAGTGTGTTGCATGCTGATATTTGCGAATTAGCATTAAAAGTGTAGCTGATGCTGATGGGACTGTCATTAGTTTTTGGTCATAAACCAAAGTATTGGACAAATTATGAATTTTAACCTGATGTCGCTATAGATGAAAAGTCAGGGGAGCACAAAAGTCTTAAGGATACATCGTTCAGGAACTGTGAATGTCTGTACCAAAATTTGTGCCAATCCATCTGGTATATCCAGCCCGTTGTCATTCCCCAGGACATCAAATACCGACGCTTTGTCAGCTGTTCGTTTGTGTCCTGTGTTCACAACGTGAAGTCATATTTGCACTGGAAAAACGTAGTAATTTTAAGCCCAAACATGTTGTTTTTCCTAAACCCAACTAAGTGGTTTTGTTGCCTAATCCTGAGCAAGTGTTTTTGGTTAATTTGCAACATTAAGCACAATTATTACGAGCAAAAAGTGATGCTGAGGGGTCTTACAAAACCTCAGCATGTGACGAGCTGGGATGAGAACGTGTTGGGAGGCCTACTGTATATTACGTTGAGATATTTCTCAGCAGTGGTGTAAGTATTGATGGTGCAACCGGTGCGGTTCACCGGGCCCAGAAGCTGTCACGGTCCCAAGAGTTACTTTCCTACACCATGTCCACAACTTCACCTGTCAGCCGCTCCTGGTCTCCATTGAGGAGATTTCAGGAATAAATAGAAACAGCTGGGCGTCTGACAAAACTTCAGCTCAGCTGGCGTGCCATGTCACGCTGCGTCGCTCACGACCAGGACATTCCAATAAAAAAGGACATGGCAGTGTTTCTTGATGTTATTATGGAGTGGGATCAGGGGTTTAAATATATAGCACTGTAATTGTTACATCTCATATGTTGGAAAATGTGCACCTACTGAAATCTGTGTGCATGATAACATATTGGCTGCTGAGTCCAGGGTAAGCTGTTAAATTAACATTGATAAATTTGGCGGCAGAGTAATTGTTTGCAGTGCTATTGTCTGGAGTGATTGTGTGTGTACGTGTGTGTGCACACGTGTGCGCTTCTGTATGGGGCAAAGGCCCAAGAAAAAGATTTGCACTGGGGCCAATCACAATTATGTTACGCTGCTGTTTCTCAGGATAAGTGAACACTTTGACCTGCTTGTGGAGGAACTAGAAGAATAGCCAGAAGAACACCAAAGTTGTAAGGATTCTCTCATGTGGCTAAAAACTCAAGTCTTACGCATCCTTTGAGAATTAGGCTCACCTGTGGATGGCCACAAACCTAAACCTAAACTGCAAACAAACATCCCTCATTAATGAAAGACCAATGAGCTCGCTGGACAGATCATTTTAATTACTGCTCTTCATCTTAGGAAGACACGCACGATCTATCTTTAGACGGAGCAGTAAAGGGGGGAGTTGTCAGCACGCCGGGCCCTATTCTTCTGACTGTCCCTCTGATGGCGGTTGCTTAAAGGCAGATTTTGTAAAGGTCACTTTGCAGTGTGCATAAAGATGAAAGCCACAGTAATGAACACTACAGACACAGCCACGGGAGGATTTTTGATCCGTCTGTGTTCAAATAAACAATTACCCCAGAGCAACGCTCTCAAACAGACTGCACACATGCAGCTGCATTTTCCTAATGGTTTCTGATGTTCTCAGTAATGGGCTACAGACAAAAGCAGCTACAGGTAAATGAGCGCTTAAAAGAAAATTGTGAAAAGACACACCTGCTTGGCATTAAAAGTCAAACATTTGTGCAATTATGGATTTACGTGACATGCCGTCAGCAAATGCAATATTGACCTACGGCAAATACAGAGTTCTCAAATGAACACGTCTGCATGTGCCTGCATCAACGTGTTTGCTCATACAGATGTAATTGATACAAGCACAATAACCCAGGTAGCGAATGTAAAGGGAGAGGATTTGTAGGATTCACTCCAAAATCCACACTCTTGACTTGCTGCTATAGGCTATCAAAACCCTCTTAAATATTTAATCAGCCTTGCTATACTGACAGGTGATTGCATCACTCCTGTGGTTTCGTAAAGTAATTTCACGGAGGTGACTGCCTGACTGGTGAGAGCGGTCAGTCCTCTAATGGAGCTCCCCTAACACAAGCCACAGGCCATGCAGAGTGGGACATGCAGAGTGGGTTGAAGGCAGGCAGCAATAAGAAGAGGGATGGCTCAATAAGCCTAATTGAGCTGCACCAATGAGAGATGATCAGATTGGGTTTTTGACTGACTGTTGTTTGATGAGCTGCTGAGTGGCAGGTGTTATTCTGGATAAAAGCCAATAAAGGGGAATACAAAAAAAATGAATGTGATGAAGCATTATTATAATGCTAGAGCTAATTAAGCACTTTGACAAATGGTATCCCTTTGGGCAGGGTATCAATACATATCTTGCTTTGTGCACTGGATCGCTTTGCCAAAGGGGGGAGGAGGGAGAGAGAGAGAGAGAGAGAGAGAGAGAGAGAGAGAGGAAGAGAGAGAGAGAGAGAAAGAGAAAGGAGGGAGAAAGAGAGAGAGAAAGAGAGAGAGAGAGAGAGAGGGACGGAGAGAGAGAGAGAGAGAAAGAAAGAAAGAAAGAGAGAGAGAGAGAGAGAGAGAGAGAGAGACTCCTCTTGGCACCTCATTACTAATGTGCCGTCCAGTTCTCGTGCGCTCCTCTGTACCTGCTTTGGAAATCTCTTGACTTCACGCGCTCCAATCTCACCTGTATTGTTTTTAGAGATGGCTCTTCCTCAGTACTCCGCTTTTGGTGCTTTTGGTGATTTTAACAACTCGGTGTCCACAACTCCTTTCAATGTTTCGTTTACCGAGGATCCGCTGCGTTTGCCTTCCAACAGCAACGAGACCAACCCGGCTGCAGCCAGAGACCCTACCAGTCTCATCATCGCAGTCTGCATCACGGCTCTCTACTCTCTCATCTGTGTGGTGGGACTGCTGGGAAACGTGCTGGTGATGTACGGAGTGGTCAGGTAAGACATGTATATGATAAACAAAAAACAGAGCCATAAACTACTTAGTGAAAGCAAAAAATAAATAAAAAATAAATAAATGTGTGAATATATGTGTATGTATACAACATACGTATACATATAGAACATATAGAGCTCGTTGCTGCAGCTTAATTAACTGTGACCAACTATTGTCATATTGTGGACTCATGTGGATAAATCCATCTTTAAACAGCCAGATGCTCAGCTGGCATTCAGACAAGACTGGTCACTGTAAAAGAAAAAAAAAAACAACAACTCTGTGAATCTGGTTATTTCAAATTGCCTTAAAGTACCGTATAAACTTACTTCTGGGAATGTTTGATATTCGAATTATTCTACTAATGATTTTGAAGAATATTTTAGAATATGTCTAAAAAAAGGTCTATAATTCATGACGTGTTTTTTTGTAATTGCCCACAGTTTCATTGTGTCTGAGAGCCACTCTAACACACCCACGCATAAACACACACACACACACACACACACACACACACACACACACACACACACACACACACACACACACACACACACACACACACACACACACACC
>CAKALG010013646.1:0-10829 GCA_916700815.1 Helicolenus hilgendorfi
GACTGAGCCGTGGCCATATGTGGGCGCCCGCTCTACCGACTGAGCTAACCAGGCACCCCACAACAGACATTTTTAAAACATTGATATTATTCTATTCTAACAAGGAACACCAAGGTTACCAGTGTTACATGCTGTGTGTCTTAGACTGCTGGTCTACATCAATATTTAGACCACTTCTAACCTCAGTTCAAACCTAACTAGCTCAAGCTAAACTTTCCAAAGTGATTGTGAATCAGTAAAGGACATAATCAGCTCTCTCTAATGGAGGACTTTTACTGTGAAGTAGCTGCAGAAAATGATGAGTTTGTATTAAAGAGGATCAACGGACATTTTTAAAACATTGATATTATTCTGGAGGATAAATAACATGATGGAAAAACTACTACAACTTGCTCATGTACGCTCATATTGAGAGGGCGCGCCAGGAAACCACGAGGTGGCAGCGTCATGACGGTAAACAGTAACTTCTGTCAGTGCACCATTCTGTAATATTTATGTTGTTTTTTTCAGACATATGACTAAGATTCTTCTCCATATCTGGAAGATGTTGCACAATAAAAAATAATTAAAGCCATTTTCCTGAGTTGCAACTTCAGAAATGACATCTCTTTGATCAATTAGTACAACATGAAGCTACATTTTGAGGACAATAAATCTTTTAGCAGAATGTTTTAGTCTTCATCCTCAATGCATCATCGTCCATCAGCTCAGCTTACAGTAAAAACAGTCTCTTACCTTGTGTCTGAGGGTCGAGGTTCATTACTGAAGTATGGAGGACGATTTTTGGACAAGTCGCTCTTCATAGACAGACAGCCGGCGACTGGAGACTCTGCTCTGTCCTCCTCTTCCTCCACAGAGTCAATCATCTTCTGATCTGAAGTCAGTCTGAGAGGTAAAACAGGAACACTGACCGTGAGCTCAGAACACAAGAATCATGACAAACAAGGTTGTTCAAGAGTCACAATCACAATGTTGTGTTCACAGATGAATCAAACTGTTGAGTTCATTCTAACATTTCTCTCCTCTACAGTCCACATGGTCAGTGTGGCTCCTCCTCTCTCCATTCACAGGAAATCTTTGACCTCAGAGTTTATCTACAAGTGTTTGTGTGTGTTACTCACAAAAATCAGCTTTTTAACACAATGTGTTTATGAGAATCTCTTTTGTCCTCAACAGGTTGAATTAAAATGAGTTTTGGTCAAATGTTATCTCATTTTTATTTTTAAAACAATTTGGTTACAAACTAATGTGCTTTTTCTGTAATATTTATGTTGTTTTTTTCAGACATATGACTAAGATTCTTCTCCACATCTGGAAAATGTTGCACAATAAAAAATAATTTAAAAAAACAGTAAAAGCAGTCTCTTACTTTGTGTCTAAGGGTCGAGGTTCATTACTGAGGTCTGGAGGACGATCGTTGGACCAGTCGCTCTTCATAGACAGACAGTCGGAGACTGGAGACTCTGCTCTGTCCTCCTCTTCCTCCACACAGTCACTCATCTTCTGATCTGAAGTCAGTCTGAGAGGTAAAACAAGAACCCTGACTGTGAACATGTAAAGGAAACAAGTTAGTACAGGGTTGCGGTCGAATAGTCCTTTTCTCTTAGGAAGATTCCTAACGGAGTGAAATGACCCGGAAGTATCTCAGTAGCAGCCATGATGAGAGCTGTATGAATTCACCAAATGTTAAGGAAAGGAGTTTCAATGCTTCCTTTATTATCTCCTTTAGCAGAGGATACACTGGAGCATCCTTTACCAAAGGAAAAGAGAGAATAACGACGCACCATTCGGCTGTTCATAATAACAAACTATAGGCTGATCTTGCATATTATTTTCATACGCTAATTGTGATTCATGTTTAATATGAGTGGACAATGACAATCATCTCGTTTCACTTTATTATTAATTAATTATTTATTTCGAACATGTAACAAAAACCTCAGTAAAACACAAAACAAGAATAACTAATAAAATGAACAGTAAACAATCAATTAACAAATAATCAACGTAAATAAATATTATACGTCCGAATAGAACTTAGAAGAAGTATATGCTCCTACACCTTCTCCATAACTCCAACAATTCACTCAATATTTATCATATATTCCTTTTTTTATCTTGGTAATGAAGTGATATTTTTCACCGGTTGTCCACGTTAGGTCAGATACATAACTTTATTATCTGTTGATAGAGTGTTCCAGCAGCAGGAGGACCTGTGGTATCTCTCTTTAACACCCCGCTGATGAAGAAGCAGCCTGTCACTGAAAGACTTACGAACGCACAGGGGAGCAGCAGACTGACATCACTAACATCCGCCTCCGTCGCATCATAATGACTTAGGGTCTTTCCCATTAATGCTTTTATACGGCTTGACTCCTCGACTCCTCAACTCCTCCGCTCGCGTCTTAGTCCCGCCCACGGGAGATGCGAGCGGAGGAGGCGAGGAAAAGACTCGAGGAGAGAGGACACGAGGAAATTTGTTTTGAAAGACGAGACGTCGTTTCCTTTGAAGCGTCACGTGAAGCGACGTCCGTTTCTGATGACAGCAGCAGCTGATCACAGCTGGATCAGCTGTCAGTCGGCTTTAGCAGCTGTTTATGTCTGAACTGATCTAATATTAATAAAGAAACAGAGTTATCAGAGCAGCAGTGTTTCTCGCTGCACATGAATAACAGCTGCAGTCTGTATTTCTACTGTGGACTGAGTCCTGCTAGAGGACCAGGAACCATCTCTACTGGCACAATATCTTTATATTATTTATTCATTATTAGCGTCTGTAGTTATTGATATTCTGACAGTAGAAGTTATGTATTAAGCTGAATGTTTCAGGGAAAAGTGAAATGATGTAACTCATATCAAACCCGACGTTCAGGAATTATCAGCCTCATGTGAATGGAAATGAGGATAAATGACGTAAAAGGTGTAAAAGAGAGACTCTCCTCTCTTTGACTTTAACTATATCCTTAATAAAAGTTAATGAGTGAAATAACAGATGATCAAAAGAAAACTCTTTCTAATGATTGAAGAAATTCGTTTAAGGTCTGTTTATTGTCAGCTATTATAAACCCCTCTCAGTGTCAGACTCCTTCAGTGATGGTTTGTGAAACAGTGATACTGCAGGTCCTTCTGCTGCTGGAACACTTCACCATCAACATGATCTGTCTGATGTTCACACCTTCAATTAACACAGGTTTTAACTAGATGGTGAATCAGAAGACAACTATACTATAAAACGTTTAATCTGTGATCTGTCTTCACTCCGGTATAAAACTCCACTGATGTTGATGTATCAGATCAGTCTGATCGGCGCAGCGTCCAATCAATAACTGATATCCAATGTGGGGGCGTGTCGGTTGGTGATAAACTTCCGTGGAGGAGACGCTGGAGGATACACTGGTGTATCCTCGCTCATAGCTCCTCCAGCAAGCCTCCTC
Organism: Helicolenus hilgendorfi; assembly: GCA_916700815.1. NCBI lineage: Eukaryota > Metazoa > Chordata > Actinopteri > Perciformes > Sebastidae > Helicolenus > Helicolenus hilgendorfi. Next base: position 3,435 of record CAKALG010013646.1, read on the forward strand.
GCTCCTCGATCCTCGCTCCTCGATGCGCATTTTATGAATTGGGACGTCCTTCAAGATGGAGGACTGAGATCGATTTCCGGGTCACAGCTGGAGGATCGAGGAGCGAGGAGACGAGGAGGCGAAAAATGCCGATTTGAGAAGCACCTTTAGTCTAGTGAAAGAGCAGTCGGATTCTCTTAATACCACGGTTGTCTTTTCCTGAGTCCTTCTGAATTCTCATCTTTCCTTGACCTCATGACGTTTTCCATCGAGGTCAAGGAGAAGTGGTTAGGATGTCATTCTTTGACTCTTGCAACGCAACCAAAGAGGCACATGCAAGACTGAGAAAACAGGAACTAACTAATGGGAAATTACATTGTATGTAATGAAGTATCTTTATGCAACAGTGGAAAGTTACTGTCTTTGTGCTCTTCGGCTCATGTAGTGGGAAAGAGTGTTGACTTTCACTGGGACATTGTCTGAGTAAAACAACTCCTTATCTGTACAAAACAACTTATTTTCTCACAGTCCCTGTTGTAGATTTCTATAAAATCACATTGTAATAATCTCCTGGGAGCACTCTTCTGCAGACTTTGTGCGACTCTGTATAACCAGTGCCTCTTCTTGCAAGAATAAAATACAACAAAGACATTTCATCTGTTTGGGATCTTGATTTCAACATTCATTAGGACTCATCTCGGAATACTGAAAGAATTTCCATTACATAACACACACTGCTCACACACATAGTGTACAGTATAATGAAACCATCCAGCATCCACCTGGTCACTTCTCTTTAACTCTCTGCTGGTTTTCTTGGGTTGCAGCAGGTTTAATGAAGATTATTCAGCCAGTCATGACTTTATGTTCACAGAAGAATCAAACTGTTGAGTTAATTTTAACATTTCTCTCCTCTCCAGTCCACAGGGACTAAACTGACTCAGAGTTTGATAGTGAAATAATCAAATGTTGGATTAACACTCACCCTGCTTCAGTCTTCACTTGTCCTCCTTCTGCTCTGCTCCGTCGCCTCAAACTGGAGTCTGGGTTTACTAAACTGTGCACTTACCTTTACTTCAGAGTTACCTTCCTGTTCTGGATCACATGGTCAGTGTACCTCCTCCTCTCTCCAATGACAGGAAATCAGCTGAGTTCTGTGTGTGTGTTCACAGCCATTTAAAATGTGTTCATAAGAATCCCTGTTGGCTTGAACAGGCTGAATCAACCCACAACAGACCAGTTTTACTCTTCTTTAAGGGGAGATAGCAGGTCATCAGTAGATGTCACATAGAAGTGGTGGACATCATCTGAAAGCTGGAAACCTGGAGATTAATCTGAGATGCAGCACTGTGTGTCAAGTTGTTGTAGTCATGAATCAGAAATAAACATCAATGAATCAATTAATTAAAATGAATAGTGAAAGTGTATCAGGGTTCTTGTAAAGTCATAACTTTATCATAAATTAAAAAGGTTTTGTCTTTTCTGATGAGTCATCATTCTGTTTGCAGGCAGCTGTTAAAAGCAACAACAATAAACAGCCAAAAACCACGAGGACAGATAATTGAATGTCATCATATCTATTAAGGCCAGAGCTCACAGACAGAAAAATACATCACTAGTCAGTGTCTAACCTTTTGTATAATCAGTCATAAAGAGGGTAAATCATATTTGATTGCAGATTAAAGTGAGAGATGCAGGTTAGAGTATGAGCCCCGTGAGATCACAGAATATTGCTACAAACATGATGAGGACAGTCCTCACCGCTGCCACGTCCACACACTGCAGAGGACAACTACATGACTCTGTAGCACCGCTGTGTGGAGCGAGAGCATATTGCAGGGCTCAGCTAATCTCTGTGTGGCTGTCAGCTTTACGTATACATCATGAGTGTGTCTCCAAAGTTCACTCAGTTCTTCCTCCAGTGACCCGGAAACAGATCCCTCACCGGTATCCCAGCCATAGAATGACATAACATGACATGAAATAAAAAACAGTGTAAAGTATTATCACATATAGGATGGAGCCATTGAAAGGGATACTCCAGTAACTTAGTATTGCACTTTCATGACAGAATCCCCCCCTCCTCCCCGTATACAGAAGCCCTGAGAAGAAAAAAAAATAATTTTCTAAGTCTGATCTAAATTGTTTTTCTTTTTTTTTTTTTTTACAGTAAAATTACATAACTTCTTCAGACACAATATATCAACCTTATGTTTAGAGTGCATAGAGAAATTAAAACTCACCTGGTAGAAAACAAGAATGCTTTTAGTCCTGTTTAGAATGTAGGGGAAGCGGTTCACTTCAGCCTCTTGTGGCTGAAATCAGTATTACAACAACAAAATGTCACCTGCGAAAACTTTTCTTTCCCACTGTTTTCACAGTTCACAAAGTTACTTAAGCCCCGACCATACGTATACAGAAAAACACTGATATTTTCTTCTACGTTTTGGCCTCTCGTCCGAACACAAACAAAGTTTTGCATCACAAAAAGGATATATTTGAAAACGCATTTAAAAAAAATAAAAACTCCGGATACCTTGCATCTGTGTGAACGTGTAAAACGGAAACCAGAAACAATAACAAAGATGGACTGCCATTTTTTTACATTTTGCTAGCACTGCTCAGATGAATTACTAATTTACATTTGTGCCAAATGTGCCGGTCACAGGAGGCCAAAGCAGGAATACATTCAATATATGGAGGCCGAATGGTGACCGAATGAGCTTCTGGGTGATTGGAGGTGAGGTTTGGAGCACTCAGAAGGGCGGTGGACATAAACCTGAATGACCTCCCTGTCTTCTTTGATGCCTGTAAAGAGACAGTTGATGACAGCTGAGGGATGAGTGAGAGTGATTCTAAAACAGTTTAGATCAGACTTGGAAAATGGACCACCAGATTTTTTTTCCTCACTTGCCTTCAGGGCTTCCGTACTTGTGAGATCTAGTGTAAAGAAAAAAGAAAGTATCAGAAGATCTAAACTAATTCTTATTTATTTTGGTTCTTTGGATTTTAGAAGTGGGGCAAACATATTGTGGTACGATCAGCAAACCCTGGACCGGTTCACTCATTAGATAACGGTAATAACTGTTTATTTAGCAGCTCGGGGTCCAAAGAAAATATGATTCACACTGAGGAGGGCTTTGCTTTTTAATCAAATCCAATATAAAAGCCCAGCTGGAGCTCCTCACCCACATCACTTTCCTACAGTCTTTGATAGCATCTTTTCAATTCGCCACATTCATGTCGTGTGGGATGGAAGGTAGACATAATTAAAGATTCATATGCATCCACATTATCTGACAAGTGGTTACATGACTTCAGAGTTGGTTGAGTAAAGGTTCACATACAGCACTGTATCCAAAATAACCTGTGCATTTAATTAGTTTGAGCAGTAAACTTTGGCCGACGCGAGGCTGCCAACCTTTTGTTAATCAGGCACTTTTATATTATTTAGTGCCAAATTAGATATAAATTTATATCAGAGGCTTCAGAAAAATTACAGCGTGGATGTTGACGCTGAGCACGAATTGGAAACGGATAATCACGCCTCCAGTTTGCAAATAACAAAAACTAGATATATGAAAATGAGTCATATTTTGAAATGCTTTTGAAATAAAATTACGAATATTTTATAATTCATGTCCACTTATCAGTAGTAGATGTGTTTCTTTCTTAGTTTACTAGTAACGCTCTACATGGAGCATGGAGTTTGATGTTGGTGCAGGAGAGACGTGGTTGTGAGAAAGTGGAGGAAAGTGGATTCAGGATTCAGCAGCCGACTCTTCTCTCGAGTTTAAGTGGCATTGACCTGGAAAATCAGCTGCTCTGTTGATAGCTTAAAAAAAGAAAAATAAATCTGCATCTGGGTGTTTGGATACCACTGATATATATACTGTGTACTCTATCCCAAATATTCATGAATTGACTCATTCAGATTTCTAACACCACATGGATATCGCATGCACCGTTTGATGCCTCGAACAATTTCAGAATTGGAGCAATACAAAAATTGTGGCGATCGTTTTCCAAGATAAAGCTTCAGTTTTATTTTTCCGTGCCTGCCCTCCACTAACACGTGCTCCTCTCTGGAGGTCATCTCAAAGAGACAAACAGAGAAGTGGAGTGGCAAGAAAAGAAAGTGAGAGTCCACACGGGGCACTTCATCTCTCATTTACAAACATGTTTGAATGAAAGCTTCATCATGCCCTCGTTAGGAACCTCCACATGAAGCTGGGATCACACAGGATTGCTTTAAAAGTGTCTGTTAATGTTATAGTGAAGCAGCTTATTTGTTTTTCCAGTATAAAAATAGTCTCCAGGGTGGTGGGATGAACACTGAGCTCTGCGCAACGGAAAGAAAAGGTGGTTGTGAAGGAAACGGATGACAAGTTCCGTTGGAGCTTTGGGGATCCACACTTTTGAGATTTCACTGATGAGTTCATGTTCTCTGGTGGATGATGAGCTAGTCAGTGAAATCAACTGTTAAAGTCTGTACACTCTATAGCTCCTCCATGGTAGAGGTCTTCAGGCAAACCTGAGCCCATGAAACCCCAACCAACAGACTGGATCAGTGTCGGGTCCAGTCATTCCAGGGTCGCTCAGTCCTTGGCCAGCTCTACTTGGTGCTGGGTCTGTATGAATGCAAGAAGCTGCCAGTCTGCTGTAGTTTGGTCGACCAATCACCAGCCAAGCAAGTCTTGTAGTACAAGTAGAATCAAATGGTCACTTGGAGACCAAAAGTTGGTTGCTGCTACGAATGTTACAGTAAAGGGTCAGTGCGCTCCCCGTAGTCCACCTGCTGCGTTTAACACCTCATTTCCAAACAGCTTTGTTTTTGCCCCCTAGTGGTCAACGCAGTGAAATGCATCTCTTTACGAAGGGATGAAACGCTGGAGTAGAAATGGGAGACACGTTCATTTCGTCTTTCTGATGGGATATTCGCATGGAGCATTACCGAGACAAGAAGTGAGGAGGTTGGTCTGCCAGTTTGTGAAATATTTTGTTAAAAGACGTATGCATGCAGTCTATATGTTACACAGCTAGCACGCTACCAATGTTAGCAATATGGCGTTTTTTTCTTTTCACTTACAAAAATATGTATAAATAGAGCTGCATTACATTCATCAATCAGATATTAATTCGTCATACTAACCTCTATCAACACAGTCTGACGGCAGTTCGTGAAATGGTCACAAATTTGAATCTATTTGATTCGTAAACACAGACACAAATTTCACTTTTTTTTTACGTGACGCTCAGCACGACTTTCAACAACGTATTTTTCGTGCGTTTTCCCAACGAATGTCCAGCAACACGTGACGCACGTGTTAATATCCACTCTAGTCTTTTCAAAAATAAAACTACTCAGTTAGGTTTAGGAAAAGATGGTGGTGTGGGTTAAAATAACACCAAAGTGACGTAACTTAAGTGCAGAAGTTACGTGATATATAAATCAACTCGGACTTGGTGGTTTCACACGGGACATGAACAGCGTTCTCCTGGTGTTCGCTGCTCTGTATGCTTCCCGGTTCACAATTACGCGGATTACATGTAAATCGATTTCGTGCTGACCATGACCATGAAAAAAAAATGCTAAATTCGTTGTCCATGTACACGAATCACAATATGTTAAATTTCGTGACTATGTCTCTGGGCATACAGTGCGTACAGTCTGTCCATAATCTGCAAATTTGAAATTCAAGTTTTCCAATGTATAGGAATGAATGAAGTTTAGGTTGACTCGCATACGTGAGCTATATGAACACAAGGCGTCTGACAACTGACAGCAAACTGGTTTGCACTCAGAGTAAAAACATAATCACCGTCGTAGGACTGAAAACCCTGAAGGGTTAAACCATGAAGTTACCTCGCTAACCGCAAATCCTGCTTCGTAGTCCAGGCCTCTGGTGGCTGAGTGGGTTACGGTGCTGACCCTGAACCGCGTTCCAGTTGAAATTTCCAACTGGGAACTCTTAACATAATTTGTAATGCAGAAACGTTTCAGCTGATGCCGTCCTCCGCGTGCAGGCTCAGTGAACGTCACAGTCCGATCTCCTTTAAACAGGTTCAGTAATCAATGTCAGGTAGTTAGAACTAATCAGACACCGTCATAGGAATGGAACACATAGAGCAGATTACTAAGAATGTGAGATCACATTAAAAGCTGCCCTGTGGAGTTTTCTTGTATAAAAAACAAAAGTTACATTCACTAAAACTGTGTGTGTCGTTGAGCTCTGACTAATGTGGTGATGCATTTCCCTTCTGATGAATGTAAAGCCTGCATCATGCTTACAGCCTGCTGGTGCATTGCAGCATATTTTAGCAACCTGCAGATCAGCGGAAGAGAGTGACATCATTGGCAGGACCGAGTATAACGTTGCCCCAGTCTGCGCATGCATGTGGGTCCTCATGCATGTGCACGAGACAAAACAAAACAGGTACCCTCGCATAGAAAAGCAGCTCCATAGCGATACTAGAGGACACAAAAATCATTACATTTTATTTTATTTAAAACTAAATTTAAATGTATATCTTTAAAAAAAATCTGTTAATCTATTTACCCCAATCTGTGTTCCATTGCTATGACTTGTTGCAATTCTGCTTACCTGTGATAATCAGTAATTCTGCACACTGAAGGAAGAACCAGCTGAAAAGGTCTGTGCTTGTTGCTCTTCTGCATTACAGAAGAATACGTTTACGGCAAATGTGAACTTCAAAACACATGTTTTTACTCTGATAGGGAACCAGTTTAATCATATATCAACTGAAGTATGATCAAATGCCATAATTAAAACACAGCCTACATTATAGACTACATTACTGACTTTAAAAAACGGATGACAAAATAGAAAGAAAGAAAAACAAATTCTCATTTGTTGTTATGAGATCCTATTCATGTTTTAAAATTATATTTTTCATGTTATATATAGTATTTTGTTTTTCACTTTACACCAACTTGTTCCATTTTAAGAACACACTTTTCTTGTTATAACAACATCTCTATGGCGGAACTGCCAAAATAAATGAATAAATAAATAAATGACTTGATAAAGAAATAAATATGTCACTAAATGTAGCAAAAATAATATTAAAAATAAATGTAGCCATTAATTGATAAAATGTGACATAAATTGATATTTCCATTTAATTTGCTTCTTAATTTCTGTGTATCAATTCCCTTATTTATTTACTCTTCTGTTTAATTTCCACTTTTATTTATTTAAAATGTTTTGTATTAATTTATTTGTTTGTTATTTTTATATTTATTTTTAAATGCATGTATTTATGCATTTTTGCCTCATTATGCAAATGAGGGGGCTGTCACTCAATGTGAGTCATAGGGTCAGAGTGCATAGATGACAAAAATATACAAATAAATACAAAATAAGTGCAAAAATAATTAAATCAATAAATAAA
>CAKALG010013647.1:0-13390 GCA_916700815.1 Helicolenus hilgendorfi
ACAACCACAGCTGCTCTCCGCCCGGTAAAGCACACCTCTCAGCCGTCTGCAGAGTTATTATCTGCACACTCATCTTCCACATGGAGGAAGTCAAACTGCTTCATCATTCAGTTCATATTAAATGTGAGAACAAACTGAGCAGAACAGCAGTTATCACATGAAGCCAGACGGACAAAACATAGTTTGTTCCACATTATTGCATCCTCACAGAACATGCATTTTGCAGTCGTTCACACACATTATATCGACACACACAGCTGGAGGTTAGAGGGACACACTTACTGTTCAGCTGCTCATCAAGAGCTGAGTAACTAAGTACATTTACTCAAGTATTTTGAGGTACTTTTTGCTACTTTATACTTCTACTCCCCTACATTTCAGAGGGAAATATTGCACTTTTTAGATAGATGGATGGATGGAGCACTTTATTAATCCAGACGGGACATTTTACAGTAACCACATCATAGCACAAAAAAAGTGCAAAAAATATAACACTTCTCTATAACGAACAAAACAAAATACAATACTTATCAACAATAACTTAAAAACGTAACTGTTTTAACTTAAAGGGACAGTGTGTAGCATTTTCTTTAGAAGAATATTAACTGTAAATAAAAACATAGATTCATTGTTTTAACCCTCTAAACATACAGAGGGCTCTTTTCTGCCCTTATTAGTGTCTGCAGACTTACTCCTCACAGGCATAACCCTGGGCCATAAAGTCTTCTATAATGATTTCCAACAAGATGAGCGATGTTAGTGAGGACATCAACCTGAAACAATAAAAGTGAGGCGGACACGCGGGTCCCCGGTGGTAATTATACTCTGATTTTATTTCTCAGCTGTTTGAGAGAAACTTCCTGCTGGTAAACTCTGAAGTCTCAGACTATACGAATTGAAAAGCAGCACCTGAACACACCTCATAAAACCTCAGCACGTGTCGGTCCAGTTTACAGTTTCATCTCACTGAGTGTGTTTACATGAACACTCTTATGGATATGCTACCTGGAGTATTCTGATAGAAACCAGGACCCTGAGGCACCTGATCCAGGTTTATGATCAGTCTTTGTTGGTACAGAACAAGTGAGAAATCAAGACACACCTGCACACAGACAATCAGGACGGCGCACTGAGAGTCAGTTTCCTGTATCTGTGTCACGTGGGTTTCGCCACTGGAGACCAGCGGCATGTCCTAAGTCTATTATCTCCAATGGGAGAAGTGAACGTCAACACAGATTATGACCGATTCTTTCGCCCCAAAGTAAATATTGGACCCATTTGTCACAAGCCAGATATCTTCTGAACACTCCGACTCTAATATGGCATTTTTCAGACAGACAAATCAGGAGAAAATTAACTTTGCTCGCTCTGTCTCAGCAACACACTCTAGCGTGATCTGGAAACTAATTTCACAAACTCCCTAGCTAACTCATTTTCATAATGCTAAATATGGCTTTTAGCTGTGTAAATATCTAATGTTAGCAAAAGAAAATATAAATACATTATGCAAATATAACCCAATCTGCTTTCATCCATCCACACAACGTTCACAACACTTCCAAACGAGGTGATCTTGCATGTTGACCCCGCCCACTTAGGAGACAGGAAGTGTAAACCATTTCAAACCACTGGCGGAGCTTGTAATGCGTCATCTTTGTTATAGAGCATCTTTGCTGATACTAATATAATGTAATCTGATAAATTAAAAACCTCTGTGAGCAGAAGATGAACATCTCCACTTATGCTGGTAACATCAGGAAAGAAACCAAAATGCACGCTGCTGCCCTGAGTCTCATTGTCTTATTGTATACAGAAAGTTATGTCATCAGAATAATCAGAAAGAAGCTATAATGACATACAAATAATTATATAATGCTTTAATGATATTTTATATGTTTGTTGTTATATTTTTCGGTTGGTTGATTGACAGGTAAGGTGGCGTTCGTCCAGCTGGCCGACCTCCTGAACATTGAGGTGATTACGCTCAAGTCCAGACCCCACCCACTCCAGAGTGTGTGTCCTTCCTTCTACCAGTCGGCCCCCAGCCGCCTCATCTGCCGATTGGTCCAACACCGGTGAGACAGATTTACCTGTTTGAATAAATGATTAGCATGTAGCCCTGGGTATCTATGAAATTATATAGATGCATGTCAAATATTTGAGATGTTTTATAAAGTGCTCATCTTCATCCTTTAATATGATAATTTTACATCAGTTGGTAACCTCCGGTTCCGAAAAGTGAAGCCAAAGCTGAAGTGCCTTAAACTTGTATTCTTTCTAATAGCCAGCAGGGGGCGACTCCTCTGGTTGCAAAAAGAAGTCTGATTGTATAGAAGTCTATGAGAAAATGAGCCTACTTCTCACTTGATTTATTACCTCAGTAAACATTGTAAACATGGGTTTATGGTCTCAATGCTAGTTTCAAGTCTTGTTCAATACAGCATGATGTTCATTTAGTAAATTATGGTCCCATTTAGAGCCAAATAGACCATAAAGCAGGGTATGCTTTAGGGCGTGGCTATCTTGTGATTGACAGGTCGCTACCACAGCGTTGTCCGGTCTGGGAGTTGTCCATGTTTTCATCTTCCAACTTTAACTCTTTCACAGTGTGTTTTCAGTTAATGAAAGTTAATTGTATCATTTTGGTCGCCTAACAATGTCTTATTCAGCGTTCGGTTGTACGTAGCTCCTACCTCTCGTGTCACTTCTGGTTGCAAAAAACAATATGGCGACAGCCAAAAACCAAGATGGCGTCACGGTGACTATGTCCACTTCTTATATACAGTTTAATTTCTAGCTTATAAGTAGCACAGATTTTTCCTGGAAATCCAGCAAAGGCCATGAAACCAGCTTTATGTATTTAATGCAGTTTGTGTTGTTCACTTCATGTAGATTGTCAAATAAACTGAGGTCTGAGGAGCATTTCTGGTTTGATGAATAATTCTGTCAGACAGCTGGAGATGTTTCAACTTCAGCGCTGCTTATTACCAATATTTTTCTGATATTGTCATTCTCTTCATACACACTGAAAAAAGAGAATTGTTTACCAACTTCAATTTAATACTTCAATTGGTAGTAAATGAATTAAGTTTTTTTTTCAAACTATTGCTTTGAAATTGATTTGAAAACACTTAAAAAGTATAGAAGTATGTTTTAAATGGATTAATAATTGTCTTTTATCAGTGACATTCAGTTTCTTCAGCGCTACAGGTTACACAAAAACGACATAAAGCAAGTACAAAGACAGTAAAGTGAAGTAGTATTAAGTTCTCTGGTGTTTTTAGATTGTTTTGACTAGTTGGTGAGCTTTCAAAAGTTTTTTATTTTTGTATTTTCCTGAAACTCTGACGTGATGAGACACATTACTCTCAGAGGCTCAGGATCCTCTGGAAACCTTTAGAGCTGAAATACTTAGTGAATTACTGTCAGATCAAAACCTCAGGAGTCTAACGTTTGACTGACACATATTATTTTTAGAGTTTCTCCAAACTTGGTCAGTTAAGAGAAACTTTCAGGATGTGTAGTGAATATTAACCCTGACTTGCAGAAACACATCGTAAAGGTGGTTACAGACACACTAGAGCTCTGCTGTGTGTATTTTTCAGGGCCTTTGTGATCGTTTACGATCTGATCATCCTGGTGAACGCCGTGTTCATCGGTCTGGACGAGGAGAATCCGATGATCGCCAACTCAGAGTGGGCTTTCCTGGCTCTCTACCTGTTAGAGATCCTGCTGAAGCTCTACGTGTTCGAGCCCAGAGCGTTCTTCTCCAGACACAGCTTCTGGAACTGGTGAGGACGAGCTGACGGCTTACACAGTCTTCACCTCACTTCACCTTTACTGTCAGTGTCTGAAATAATTTCACACAATGTTTGCCCCAAATGAGCAAAGGATTCTGGGTAACGCTGCAGTTCGTCTGCAGACAACTCGAGATAAAGTTAAACAAGTGTTTATGTGGATAGAATGAAGTATTCTTAGATATCACAAGACGTTTGTAGTGATCTGTGGAAAAATGTTCATATTAAGAAACCCAAAAAGTGTTAACTGTAGTATAGAAATACTGGAATCTGCCCATAAATATGTCGGTCTCTAAAACCCCAAATCACTTCAGTGGTAGTTACAGTTGAAGACAAAATGAAATTCTTATCTGATGGAAACAACTTCAACAACTTTTTTCTTCACATCCTACAAAACTGAAACTTTCATCTTTCATCCAGGCCGAGAGAGTTTATTTTACATCAACTGACACCATTCATGAATTCATGGAGCTGTTAAAAACTGATGTTGGATGTATTTATGTAACGAGTGATTTATTCCTCCTGATGGACTGTATGGACCATAGACTGTATATAAAGATGGACGATGCGTTTCCACTTCCTCCCACTGTACAAAAGTGAAGCCAAAATATTCCGGATACATACATCAGTGTGATAAGTATCTAAAATTACAGAAACCATCTTTTTTGGAAAAATGTGTCCCATCCGCTAACATGGGGGGTGGTGGGATTTATGACCTATACTGCAGCCAGCCACCAGGGGGCGATCCAGATGTTTGGCTTCACTTTCTGGGAACTGTCATGTCGTCTATCTTTATATATAGTCTATGGCATGAACGTTCATGAAATCATATTTACATGATCCTGGTTCAACTTCAAGAAAATGTCTTGATTTATTACAAAATAACAATCATATATATTTTAATATTTGTTTGAAGCTGTTTGTGTTTGAAACTCGATAAGTGTTTTGCAGAATGTCCTCCAATATGAGAGGGAACATTTGCTGATATAACTCAAAATGAAAAACATTTCTAAAATCAATGAGCTGTGTCACGTCCATTTCACACAGCTTATCGGCATCCCAGATTATAAGAACGAGGTATGTGACACATGTTTCAGCTCCATTATCTGCTGCTTCTTCAGTCGTACGTCTGTAAGTGCTTGGACCAGCTCACTGATGCTTGAGGTGGCAATTTTATTGAGTTATTGTTTTTGTTTCTGTACCATTGTGGAGTAAAACAGCTTCTGAATTATTTCAATTTAGGGTCAAAAAGTCTGAAAGTAAAAACCATAAAAAGCGTTTACAAAAAGCCATAAACAAAAAAATGAGAAACCAATCTGTAAGCAAAATACAAACTGTCAGTGAGCAGTAAACTCTCAGGTCTTCACTTGTCTTCAGATGTTGTTCCCTTTATTTTGCTGTGAGAGGTAGACATTGTAACTGAAGGTCACTTGCAGGATGTCAACTTGCCGCTCACAGTTTTGGTTTCTCATTCACAGTTTTAGTTTTTTCTTTCAGACTGTTAACAGCCGCTGTTAAACAACTGTTAAACTCATCTGAAACTCTTTTGCTGCAGCTGTTGACGTTGTTTTTTTTGTTCTCAGTAGCATTTTTGCACCCCCTGCTGGTGAGCAGTGCAGCTGTAGTGACTTCAGTCAGAGATGTTTGTGTGTTTCATGGATGTATTATAAGAACTGGATATCGGTCTCAAAGATGGCACATTCTCATTTAAATGAAAACTGCTCGCCAAGCTCAAAAGCCAAAACAGTTTTCTGGCTTCCACGTTGATGCTCAGTGTTGTTACTCCTGCTCAGCCCTTTAACTTTACATCAGGGCATCACGCTCATGAAAATCAGTCTTTTAGGCTCTGGGAAAGTTTTACAAATATGAAAATTCCATGGGTTAAAAATTGATAAAACAGAGTAATAGACACCCTGTCAACAGTGGTCCAGACGTCTCTTTAATAATGGAGGTCTATGGGGAAAGAGTGACCTCTGGGACAAACTGACAGTGAGGCTGAGTAGCGGCACTGTATAAGATCTGTTAATACATCCATGATATGTTTCTGTTGTTTAACATGTTGGTGATGTCAGACAGACAACATGTGAACACAAACAGGATGAAAAACATTCAGCTTCATTTAAAGCTAATGCTGGTTTTGCTTTCAGCGTCATCGCTGTCGAAGGAAAGTATTTACGCTCAACTTGAAATGTTTGTTTTCTAATGTTTGTTTCGTGTTTTCAGGTTTGACACCATCATCGTCATCTCCGCTCTCATCGCCACAATCATCAACTCCGCCATGACATCATGTAAGTTTGTTTTATTTCTATTTAAACTTGTGAAATAAAGCCTTAATCACAAAGATTCAATGTAGTGCTGAAACACTTAGTTGATTAATTGATTGACAGTAAATTAGTGGACAACAGTTTTGATAAATTAATAATGAGTCATTTACCACCATCCATTCTCTGGTGTCAGTTTCTCTAATGTATCAGATTTGCTGCTTTTCTCCGTTTTACATCCTAGTGAACTGAATATCTTTGGGTTTTGGACTGTTGGCAGGATACACCTTAGTCTAATACAAATAAAACCCACAATAACTTCAGTTTACAGGTTCACAACAACAGTAGTCGTGTTTCCATTCATATATTTTTATGCACATTTTTAAATATCCCATTAGAAAAGCTGTATGGAAATCGCTAAATTCGCTAAAACTTCCTCAATTGCGAAAAAAAAAATAGGACTTGAGGTGGTTTTTAACTTCAGAAAAGAGTTGATGGGTTATGGAAACGCTTCTGCCGAATAAATTCTGATGTAGCGAACATTTAATTCACATGACTGATGAGCTGTTTCTGCTGTCGCCGTCTTCTTGGATATTCCCATAACGTGCGAATGCTCGTCTTCGTCTCCGGACAACATGAAACATCGACATACCAGCTGACATGAAAGAACAATTAAAAGTTTCCCAATTGAAACTAATTCCTGAAGGTCTCTCTCCATTTTTCTCGCGTAGATGGTTAGATGCAACCTGACCCTGTCAGATTGTTTGTTACACAGAACCATCTGAGAAGTCATCATTGGAAACTGTTTGGAAAAGGGCAGGCACTTTCAAAAATACTTGGCACTCTGTCAATCAAATTCTTGCTGAAGCCAGTCGGTAAAAGAGTGAAAACATGTTTTCCTTTGAGACATTGCAAGAATCCAGCTGCCGTGCAAGATAAGGATAGATGCCTAAGCCGGAGTGTTTTGTTTCCGGTTTGCCCCCTCTACTTCCTCAACTCTGTTTACTGGCGGATTACAGCCATGTGTAAGCTATAGCACCAACTTCTGACCAAACTTCGCTGTAGCCGAGTTTATTCGGTCCTTATTCACATTCCTTAATCAGCTTAATGCTAACCAGAGGTTTACTGCACTGCCGTGTCCTGTACGCATTACTATACAGAAACAAAGCAACATCACTCGTATCAACCTCTACATGCCTGGCATGTGGGTCCCTAAATGTATATGGAGCAGATTTCCCTCCGCGGACAATAAAGCCATTCTGTCTTTCTGAATAATCGTTCCCGTCCTGTTGTAGCGGTGAATTACACCAGCCGTCAGATCCTGGACATCGTCTTCATCCTGCGAGTCCTCAGACTGATCCGGGTGGTGGACAGCATCAAAAGGTTTGATCTTTAAGGGCGCTTTTGACTGATTCAAACATAGTTTTATTGCTAAATCAGTGCTTGAGTTACGTATATTAATCTGCAGGTAACCATAGCAATGATTGGACACCTGGGATGGATTTAGATGTGATGAAGGAAATGCGTTTTTTGACTCTGTCTTACTTTTGGACACCTTGTTATATATCATAACTCTCACATCTGTCCTGATCGTAGACTGTATATAAAGATGGACAATGCATCTCCACTTCCTCCCACTGTAAAGAAGTGAACCCAAAATATCCCGAATACGGGAGCTGCCATCTTGAGATTCTGACATAATTTGGAGCCAGCTCCAATGCTCACATTTCTCCCCCTTTTTATAGCATCAAATAACTAATTAAAACCAAACTTTTCAGAAAAATGAACACTTGAACATACACCAGCGTGATAATAACTACCTAAAATGACAGGAACCATCTTTGGGAACAATTTATTTTACTTTTTAGTCTGGCCCGTGTCCCATCCGCTAACATGGAGGGAGCGGGATTTATGACCTATACTGCAGCCAGCCACCAGGGGGCAATCCAGATGTTTTGGCTTCACTTTTGGGGAGCTGTCGTCCACCTTTATATATTATAGTATATGGTGCTGATTGCTACATATTTCTTCGTAGTTATACAAGTACTTAGTAGTTTTATGTCTGAATGTGTTGCTTCACTAACGATGAGGGCTATTTTCCCTATTAGGTTTCGTACAATCATCAACACCCTGATCAGGATCGGACCAGCAATCCTCACATTTGGACAGCTGATCATTGTAAGTTGCTGATAACTGGTTGCCAGTTGGAATATATTGTCAGGCGTCTAAAAGTGTTTTAATTGACCTCAAAAAGCCTAAAAGTAGTCCATGTTTTTAGAGCTGTGGTGTAATAACCAGACTGAGTCACTTCTAAAGGGGCTGTGTTTACCATGTTCACGAGAAGAGTCCACATGAACGCGTCCCTCTTGTAGTAGGCTATTCACGACCTTGCAAGTGGAAATTTTCTGAAAGCTTTGTTACGTGTTTTCTGACATAGTCAGAAATGGAGGAGGCCATGGAAGTTCATTTTTCGTTGCATTTCTTGCATTATGTTACCCACTTGCTAGCTTGCTTAATTGTTAGCCTCTGTGGCTTCTCTAGATGCCAACAGTTGTTCTCACGACTTAACCACATTAACGCCAAAAATATTGTGTACACGACTTCCCATGTCGTAACCACGAGCTCATGAGTTCCATTTGAAGGCAGGATTAGACACAGCCATGCTTTGAGCTAAATGCTAACGTCAGCATGTTAACATGCTCACAATGACAATGCTAACATGATTAGCAGGTAGCCTATAATGTTTAACATGTTCAACATCTTAGTTTAGCGTGTTAGCATGCTAACATTAGCTAATAATCAATAAACACAGCTGAGGCTGATGGGAAAGTCATTGGTTTATGACCAAATACTTGCAGAACTAAAGTATTGGACACATTTAAATGTTGACCTGATGATGGCGCTAGATGAAAAGTTAGAGGATCACCAAAGTTATTACACCTCTTCCTGAGGGGAACATGAATGTCTGAACCACATTTCATCACAATCTATTCAATAGTTGTTGAGATATTTCAGTCTGTACCAAAGTGGTGGACCAACAGACATTAACATCCAAATAGTCTTGTCGTCGCTATCGTGGCTAAAAGCTTGAGGTGGCATCCTGGTAGTGAAGCTGGCTCTGATCGGATCGTCCTCCTCCTCCTTAGGTGGTGTACTACATCTTTGCCATGGTGGGGATGGAGCTGTTCAAAGGGAAGGTGAAGTATTACGAGGACCCCAGCAACCCAGCGAAGGCGTACTGTGGAAACCCTCTGCTGGATGGAAAGACCTTCGCACAACTCAACTACTGCAAGAACAACTTCAACAACGTGGTGTCCTCCTTCATCCTGCTAGTGGAGCTCACCGTGGTCAACCAGTGGCACGATATCCTTCTCGTACACAGTACTTAAATGTACATAGTTACTCCCCATCACTGTTCACTCCACAATATTTTCTGTATCTTACAATATAACCAACTTTACTCTGAAATTAAATCCTAATCTTTCTCACAGGTATTCTTATGATGTTCAAAAGTAATTTCTTTGTTCAGATTGATTCAGATGTTAATCTCTCTGTGACTCCTTAACATGACTCCACTGCTTAGCAGCGGCTTCGCCATTGTCACCCACAAGGCAGCCAGGCTCTTCTTCGTCCTCTTCCACATTATAGTCGTCATCATCATCATCAAGTAAGGCTAAGAAGGAGGAGGGGAGGAGGGATGGACATGAGAAAGAGACAGGTGCAAGTGCAAAACAAAGAAAAGATAGTTATTGTTGTCTGGCCTGCTGATTTGGCCCACAATTTGTGTAAGAAATGGCACTTTCCGGGAATATCATCATCAATTTTCCAAAATGTGAACAAAATATGGACAAAAAATGGGGCTGATGATGCATCACTTCCTGTTGTCTTTCAGTATCTTCGTGGCGTTCGTCCTTGAGGCGTTCTTCGTGGAGTACTCAGTGGATAAGAGCGACCTGCAGACGTCTCTGGAGAAGAAGATTGAGGAGCTGGAGCTGGCTGTGGCACAGTATGTTACCATGACAACAAGGACCTGTCAGTCATAAGACCGTACCGCTGCTTTGGATTTCAAACATGAACTAAAACACTCCTACTTTATAGCTCTGCTGAGTATTTTCAACATTTTGGATTTGGATGAATGATGGAAAGTAAACAAGATGAACTAGCTAAAAAAAAAAAAAATCACTGGTATGGTCCTTTTAAAGCACTTAATTTGTTTAGAGTCTGAATAACTTTTATAATCTGTACAATAAATTTAACATTTAAAGGAATGGTTCCCAACGTTTTTAGCTTATGACCCCCCTTATGAGGTTTGTTTGAGTGATATATTTTTAATTTTTTAAAGGAAAAAATATTGAATAATCCACAAGAACAAAGCAACAAATAGAGGAACATCTGAAAACAATAAAACAAAGTTTGGTTATGAGAAATATGTTTCAGCTCTTACATCCTGTTAATTATCCAGTGACCCCTCAGGTTTGTGTTGTGTCCCCTTTGTGGGGGTCCCAACCCCATGTTGGAACCACTAATTTTGGGATTGTGTGCGTTTTGAAAGTGCCTCTATACCAGCTGATAAATATTGATGTTGTTGTATACTGCTCTCTGATTGGTCCAGGGCCTCAATATGTTAATTGTTTATGGAACCCCATTAAACATGTTTGATAATTGTCCGTGTTGTTTTGTCCACCAGGGAGAAGTTGGAGGATAATTTGGTGAACGCCATGGAAACCATCGACAACGACCAGGGAACCGGCCAATCGGCTAACAACAAACCAGCCCTGATGTTTAAAATCGCATCTAAAAGTAAGAAACTGTCAGACCTGCAGACCGTAGTTAACACAGTGTACAAGTGGAGAAAAGACTAGATGATTTTAAAGGATAAGAGAACCAGAAGAAGTGTTTGTAATAAGTAGTAAGCTTTTATTTTGAAAGGGCAGACTCTGTGGGAGATCAAAGAACCAGAGGGGCACAAACTACTGTATGAGACTGCCTTTTACTTTTTTTACAACTCTGTTTTTGGATAAAAGACATTTTAAAGATAAAAACACTTTATATCTCTCCCCCACCCACCCCTTCAAAATAAAAGCCTCATAGAGTAACTGTATCTTAACAGGAGTCTCAGGATGAGGCCAATCATACACCCTTATTATGGAATAACCTCCCTGTGGACATCAGACACTTATTCGGTCTCTCTACCCCACCCACCCTCACCCCTTCAAAATAAAAGCCCCATAGGGTAACTGTATCTTAACAGGAGACTCAGGATGAGGCCTATCATACACCCGTCTCATGGAATAACCTCCTTGTGGACATCAGCAGGTTTCATGAAAAAAGTGAAACCACAAATCAAGTTATGAACTAAAACATTGCACCAGCAGCATGTGAATCAATCTTGTTTACATTTTGCCAAACCAGGTATATTAATGACAGATTTGTGTCCTGTGTGGCTCCCCCTGTAGGTTATATAAGGAACATTTTTAATCACAAGTTTTGTAAAATCACACATTTTTATGAAGTTAGCGCATTTGTTAACAAAATAAAAAAGCTTAAAAGTCTCTTGTGATTTCTAAATTTATATTTGAATAGAGACAGAAATTAAAATGTGCTCTGTTCTTGATCAGTTGATCACAGTATTAATTATCAGTATTGGTTGGGTGTTTCCTGTCAGGATATCGGACGGTGGACGCTCTGCTGCAGCGGATGTTTGAGGCCGATCTCGACCCCGAAGACTTCGCTGAGAACGACGATGCAACCAACCAGAACTTTGCGAACCCGGCGTTCAGCTCTGCGTAGACTTGAATGTACAAATATACAGTATATGAAGGGAACCAGATTCTATCATTTATATACAGTTTTATACTCCATATCATCTCACATGTTTAAATATGATGTTTATCCAGTGTTATATTTTTTATATTTCTGTCCTGTATCTCTGTGTAAAAACACATAAAGAATATTTACAGTGTTCATGTTTTATTTATATCTGACCTCTTTGTTGCGGAAACACAAAACAAAAAAAACAACTAATGAAGTCTGATTTTATAAAACAGAAGTTTCCCAGTGATCAGAAAGTTCGCAGAAAGTTAAAAGAGTTAAAAGTGAAAGTTTCATCAGGAAAAATGAAGATATATTTTAAAATAAAAGTAAATAAAATGTGTTGTTAAAAAAAAAAAAAAAAAAAAAGATTATCACTTTAAATGTTTCAGTTTAAGGCTTAAACATTTAATACTACTATACTACTACTACTCCATCCTTTAACCATTAACCGCTTATCCAGGAACGGGTCGCGGGGGCAACAGCTGCTGATAGTTAAAGTATCAGCAGTAAAAAGTAAACAAGTATCAGCTTCATGAAGCTGACAATACTTGTGTACTTTCACTGCTGTTACTTTAACTACATCAGGGGTCAGCAACCTGCAGCTCCGGAGCCTCATGCGACCCTTTAGCTCTTCTCCAGTGGCTCCCTGTGGATTTTTAAAAATGGAAATGAGTAACTGTTTTTTGTTTACATTTTCATTTTTATTTATCATTGTTGTAGGTCAATGGTACAACGGTATGATGGAGTTTTAGGGCCACATTGAGAAAAAAATAAATAAATCTGAGATTTTTATAATAAAGTCATAGGTTTACGAGAAAAAAAAGTTGTAATATTATGACAATAAAGTCAGAAGTTTAAGAGAAAAAGGTCATAGTATTATGAGAATAAAGTCATAATGTTATAAAGTAGTAATTTTACGTGTTATATTCTTTTTTTCTCGTAAAGTTATGATTTTATTCTCGTAATATTACGACTTTTTTTCTCGTAAGGTTATGACTTTATTCTCATAATATTACGACTTTTTTTCTCGTAAAGTTATGACTATAATCGTAATATTACAACTTTTTTTCTCGTTAAGTTATGACTTTATACTCGGAATGTTACCTCTTTTTTTCTCGTAATATTATGACTTTATTCTCGTAAAGTTATGACTTTATTCTGTAAATCTCAGATGTTTTTTCCCTAATACTCCGTAGAACATTTGCTCTTTGGCCCGCACTGCATTACTTATATACTATATATTTAGACTATAAACTGTGTTACCTTCATCACAATGATCAAATGTTCTGCGGCTGCAGACTGATTTTTCTTCTTCTTTTTTTTGCCTAAATTGGCTCTTTTGATAGTACAGGTTGCTGACCCCTGAACTACATTAATACTTGTGTACTTTTATCTTTACTACTTTTACTCACTGTAATGAGTACTTGTGTTGTGTGTGAGCAGACTCCGTGCCGGCAGGGAGCGCTGTGGAGCTGCAGCTGTAACATGGAGACACCGAGGAAGGGTGTGTGTGAGAGT
>CAKALG010013651.1:0-20417 GCA_916700815.1 Helicolenus hilgendorfi
GCCGCTGCCCTTCATTCCCGTGCTGACCGTATCTGGAGATGCTGCGGTGACTTTGCCCGCTGCGCTCACTCATCAAACTCCTTTTCTAGCTCTCATAGTGTTTCCATTATCTGAGGTATCATGTCTCTCTCCCTGCCTCAGTTCCACTTGCTAAATCATCTGACAGTCTCCTCTCTTTCCTGAACGCCTTTCTCTACTCCTTATTATCTCTTATTCTCCTCTGCTGTGCCTCGCACCCACGGTCTTTAATTTTCCTCTCACTTGGTTCTTCCCTTCTTCTCTATCTTTAATTTTACCTCTATGAAACTCCCCAATCTCTTCCCTGTCCTCCTCTCTGTCTCTGATCGCAGACAGAGTACCTGTAGAGGATATGTACTGCCATTCAACAGGCAGCACTGGTAGTTCACAGTAAAGTAAGACATGGCCATTGACTCAATTTACAGAAATACGACCAGAAGAAAACCCAACAAAACCGGTGAATTATGACAGACGATTTTATGCCACAGAGTTTAACCATGAATCTTTTATATACTTTCGAGACCAGATAGGTGCACATTCATAAATAACAGTGACGCAAGTGGCAGAAAAGACCTTATGGTTATGTTTCACGGATTTGGATTTTCCAATTATGCACCGCTGCACCCCGATAAAGCCCCACAGCAGTTAATAATGCTGACAAAAATCATTGCTCCATGTTCACAGGCTGCACAACAGGATATGCAGTGTAACAGCCAAAGGTGAAGTGTTGAAAGAAATGCTGCTTGGTTCTTTTTAGCAAAAAAGTTATGTATGTGTGAATGAAAGCCATGCAAAGCATCATGGGGTCCAACAAGAGTAACCTGCTGCGTTTGGTGTTTTTCCACCCCCTCTCCTGCTGTAACATAGAAATAATTCCACGAAACACCAAACTAAAAACCCCTCACATATTTTTGGCCCAAAATGAAAACATGTTTGCATTCTAATCCTTATTTTTCTGAATATACACTGAAATTGTATATCTCGGCTGTCTATTGAAACTCTCACGGCTCTATACATCTAACTGCTATTGTTACTTCTGACTGCTATTCACTCGCCAGATGCTGCCACTGATTGAAAGCTGAAAAGCGCCACGAGCCACCCCAGCCTTCACCCATATGTTATTCGATTCAATTTAAGATGGCTCACTACTAATTACAGTCAATTTATCACACGGTAAACCAGGTATTTTTTACCGAGAGTGGGGATGCTTATTTTGAATTTTATTTCTAACCGATAACAGACCCTCATTAACCGTTAACTGACAACATTAGTGCGTTGAATTTAAAGCCGCCCAGCTGCAACGGTTAACAGGTTAAATCCATCATTTATCACCAGCTGCAGTGTATGCACAAAATAGACAACTGAGTCCCAACAGTTCACCAGACTGAGAGTTAGAAGCCACGATGCTGCGTATATTGTTGTGGACACATGCAGCCACTTTCCCAGTAAAAGTCTCCACCGCATCATTTAGTTTAGCTGTGAGGTTGTCAGCTGTGTGTCTGCCGGCGTAACGTTAGCGGGTGTCTGACAGACCGTGTGTGTGTGTGTGGCGGTGGTGAGTGTGGGGTTGTCGGTGGCGTTATAGCTGTGAACGTACCAGCGCAGTGTGTGTACAGTTTATTTGTCAGTGAATAAAGGCTACGACTTCTAAGACCCAAGTTCCTGTAACTTGCAACACCGGCTCAGACTCACTTAAGGTGGGCTGTTAAGGTGGACTCTCCTTTAATTGACAAGCCACTACTCTGAGTTTTGCTCAGCTTTTTATTTAATTTTCAATATCACTGTTAACCGTTTAACCGCTAGCATTAATCGGTAAAACTTCTTAATGTTTGTTAATGATTAAACAGATAATCATTAACATCCCTAACTCAGAGTATATTTCGTCAATATGTTTCTGTCCGATGGCTGAGTTAAGTGGTTGCTTCTTATATACAGTATGTTCTACACCTTTTAAAATGCAAATACAGAGGGCTGTGCTGCTATTTCAGGGGGTTTTCTTAAATAAAGCATTTGTCGTTCTGCTAATCTGTCAGTCAGTGGCTCTCAATAGCAGTTACACTGTCTAATTCATTCTGAGCTCCCTTCATAAGCTGTACTTCACCTTGTAAAAGTCTACTTCTTAACTCTTTCTAAACCCTCAGATCCCCTCTACGCTTTCTCCCCCATGTATATTCGATGTGCTACACAGCCAAGGCTTACTGCGTGTGAATCATGTATTATCCCTTGTCCTCTGCTCCTGCTTGTACGTCTCCCCTTTTCCTCTAATTTCATTTTCCGGTAGGGCTGTCAGGCATATGGAAGGACCTGTCTACCACATGGTGTGGGGCGCAATGAACAATTTATATTCCGCCAGTTGGGCCACAATCGCACGACATCTTCACAGTTGGCCACATAAATATTGAGACAACTATTTAAACAGCTCTGATCAAACAGGAGTCAATCAAACAGGGAAAAAAGAGATGAACACAAAGAGGGAAAATGTGTCTGAGTGAGATGAGAGAGAGGTGCAGACAGACAGGCGGTGATCTACCAACACTAGAGTTTTAAATAACACAAACAGGGAACTGGAGTTGGACGCTCACGCTTATGACATAAGCTCATAATGTCTGATAAAAGGGACTAAGCATCCTTGTCTGTAATATATACATATAATATAATACTTATGAAGGAAACAGAAGTGCTCAAAACCCTGTGATCCTCCTATAATCCCTTTTTTACACTCTGACCCCCTTCCCTTTATTTTCACTTTTACATAATTCATCTTCTACATTGTTTCCCCTCTTTATGACCCCTTTGCTGCTGCACATCGACCTTTCTACTCTTTTTAAAACTCTCTCAACCACTCTTTTCTGAACACCTCAAGCAGGAAAAACTACTCTATAGGCACAAAGATATGATGCAGATGATATTCCTGATCTCTCCAGCACCCAGACCAAACCTCCCCAGTAACACCATTGTAGCTGCTTTCTCTTCTTTCCTGCCCTGAGCTCCGTGGATAAAGCCTGTGAAATGTTCTTCACAAAAGCAGAAAAGGCCTAATTAGGCAGCTCCATGCTGACCATGTGCTTTAATCACACCCCAAATGTTCACAGCCTGCTGCGCTGAGGGTAAACATACAAAAGGCACACGAACATGCATGCTCACACACACACACAATCACATACAGATCACTTGGTTTTTTCAGATTTGTCCTCAAGTACTCACTTATGAAAACTTTTGCTAATTGATCATCCACCCACATGTGAATTAAATACCCCCTTTTTATATTTCTAAATGCCTTCTCATAGCCGTCAATGAAAGACATCATAGTGAGAAAGCCCATCAGCATTCCATTAGCAACTTTCCAAGAATAATGAGCATCCAGTCGGGTTTTTGGCAACAAAATTATAGCTTCTACAGTGTCTTTCACAACACTGACACATGACAACTGTAACCAATATTTATACTGATTTCACAGTAGTAATAAAGCACACCATTTTAGGAAAGTGATATCTACAGAAAAAAATCACACTACTAAATAATTCAAATGAAGAAATGGTGAGAGTTGCAAGATCAACTCAATAAGCTCTCATTAAATATGAAAAAGTTAAATTTCATAATATTTGCGGGAAGGAGGTATGTTAGGGTTTATGATAAGTGTCAGTAGATGGAAAAGAAATTTCCCAAGTTTCTCACTCTCATTTCTTAGGCATTTTAGGAGATGAGAAATTACATTGGGAAAAAACATTTATTTTATTTGTAACAAAACTGTGAAGTCACAGGGGATCATCAGCTAAATACAAAGCGTTATAAATGTCTTTTGTTTATGACTTTATATTATTCCATGATTTATTCCTATTTGATTTATGGTAATATTGTTTGGGCAAATACATCCCCCTCCAGTCTTCATAAACTTTATTTGCTGCAAAAATGATCTGTAATGTTGGCAACTTTTTCAAACTCTATTGTGGCCGCAGTTCCACTGTTCAGGAAACTGAGTATTCTTTCAGTATATGACATAAATATTCATCAGATATTTGTGTTCATATAAATGATAAATAGACTTGCATTTATACAGTGCCTATCTAGTCTTCCGACCACTTAAAGCGCTTTATACTACATGTCAACATTCACCCATTCACACACACACACACACACTGATGGCAGAGGCTGCCATGCAACTTGCCCATCAGGATCTAATCTAAATACTCATTCACACACTGATGGCACAGCTTTCGTGGGCAATTTCTGGTTCAGAATCTCTACCCAAGGACACTTCCACATGCGGACCGGAGGAGCCGGGGATCAAACTGCCGATCTTTCGATTAGTGGTTGACCCGCTGCACCTCTTCTTGAAATTGAATTCCCAAATTCTAAAAAAATTGTAAATGGAAAAGAATAACAATAAAAATGTTTAAAAACAATACAGGGAAAAATTATGTGTATATATATATTCTTCTTTTTCCCTGTATTGTTTTTACCTACGCCAAGGCCAAAGGCCTAGGAAGGGGGTTATGTTTTCACTGGCGTTGGTTTCTTGGTTTGTCTGTTTGGAGGATTATTCCAAAAGTCCGTGATCGATTTTAATGAAATGTTTTGGAGGGGTGAGGTGTGCCACAATGAACAATCCATTAGATTTTGGTGCCGATCCGGATCATGGTCCGGATTAAGGAATTATTTTAAGTATTCCGATCAGCCAGAACATTAAGACCTCTGGGTATAACACATGCGCAGTGTAACTGATGACGCGTTGATGACACATGACCCTGCCTTCTTCCTTCAGAGAGAGAGACAGAGAGAGAGCGGGGGGTGGGGGTGAAGGGGAACAACTGTAGAATCTGTGTTTTTTTCACATTAAACTTGGTGAAGTTTGACCAAAGCACACTTGGTGATTGTTGGAAAGAGTAACGACAACCATTTAGGTCAGTTTTATTTTGTTTGTGTCCAGTTTGAAAGGTAGAGCTGATCTCAACATAAACATGACACACATGGAGGATGACGCAAGCTTAACGGAAAGGGGGGGCGGAGGTCTGCACTCTCCGAGTGCCATTCTAGTTCATGTATTCTGTATCTGTATCTGCTGAAAATACAATTCTAAAGAAACATAATAATTGACAAAATAACATGTTAAGATGGAGAGTTTTTTTCGTGTATGTATTGTGTTTCCAGTCTCTCCAAACTTAAATTACATTCGTCATTAATGCAATTATGACTTACTGATTAAATTTCAATCATTATTGATCAAAGGAGAATCAGCGACATTATGTTTGATTATTTGCTTTCATTTAAAGTTCCTAGTTCAAAGAACTTTCCAGATATCTCCCCCATTGACTCACATGTGTTTCTCTTTGAACCGTAATTAGCTGAGCAGCAACAGCACATTAAAAGAGGCCAGATGGCATTCAAGCTGGATTGGTGCTGTGGTCAGTTTAGGCATCCCAAAACAAGTTCTTCTCTGGCCTCCGGTTTACAGTAGCAGTCTGCCAGAGTCCTTGTACCTGTCTGCCTCCGTAATCTGCCAGGGAGCAGACAAACATCAGTGGGCCTTATCTCTACTTCTCAGGAGCGGCCAGGAAAGGAGGCAGGAAAAAGGCAGGTGGCCCAGCAGCAACACAGACGGGAGCACACTAAGGCAGACTCATGAATCCAGTCAACACACAAACACAAACAGCCCAATAAACACATGCATACGCACATATCTCAAACTACACACACACACACACAAAGCACATAAAAGTTATTCTGGAAAGAAGGCAGCGAGTTCTTCAGACATGCGCTGTGTTTCTGTTAAGCAGGTAAAGCAGGATTAGCTACGGGCAGCGGCGAGAGCATCAATGAAACAGTAAACAAAGATTATTTTATGAGCATGACAAACCAGCACCAGTTCAACATTTCCAGTAAGGCTGAGCAGAAGGATTTACCCAGTGGCAATATTGGATGCTGCGGCTGACACACACTGAGGGGCTACAATACACCATCTGCTCCAAAGTGATATTCAATACTTGCATCTCATGCAAGATTGCACATGTGGGCAATGAAATTGAAACCATCTCCTCAAACCACTTTCCTTGAGCCAAAAGTCAAATTCTGTCAGTAGCAGATTTCACAGGGCGCCGTTGCCTCGGAGAAATTCAATGTCTTTACAGCATCCTGTGTGTTCTGGCATTGGTATTCACAGCATACTGGAGATGCCTGTGGGGGGATGTGGTGGCTTCAAAAATATGAAAAGCGTGTTATCCTGCATATGAATATGAATTGGGTTTTTTCAGTCCCTGGCACAAGAGTTTGTAATATGACATAGGCTAAATAAGTGGCATTACTTTCTGAGGAGCGTGCGCACAGTAATTGAAAAGTTTCTGGTGGCGACATGTTTTCCATCATTCTTTAAACACACTCAACATATCTAACTCAAGCACTGGCACGTGCAATCTGTTAGCTTTCAAAATTGATTTGATATGGATTTAAAGAAGAATTTTGCACCGACGTGGAAAAGAGAAGAAGTCACAGTGAAAATCTGAACTCGTAGAAACTAGGATATGTGCTTCTAACACCCCGTTTGATTCTATAAAAACATGCTGAGTTGATTGTTGATGGTTTGGTATGAGCCTCCAGTGATGCTTTCTGATCACAGCAGGGAGCAGTTTCAGGGAAACCTACAGACAATAACCTATCGTCGTTATTAGCGGAAGTGGGCTCAGATAGTGGCAGATGGCTGTCCAGCCTACACCGGTCACGCCCTTACAGCACCATTTTGCATGGAGGCTCCATACAAATAATGAGGGCCACTTTTGCTGAAAATATCTGTGTGCATGTGGTTAACCCCTGATGATAATCTAAACAACTGTTTAAGACCTGATGAAATGGGACTCTTCCAAATAATCCCACCACGTAACTATCCATTCATGAAATGAAATCGCACACTTTAGGATCCTCCTTACTCCGGGAATATGCACGAACATTAATGGTTTGTCAGAGAAGCATTTAGTCTTCTAACCACTCAAAGCACTTTACACTACATGTCAACATTCAACCATTCACACACACACACACATACACTGATGGCAGAGGCTGTCATGCAAAGTGCCAACCTGCCCATCAGGACGATGGACGACCTGCTCTACCTCTGAGCCACAGCCGCCCCATTTTTATATACAGTCTACGTAACGGGACCATAGACTGTTTATGAAGATAGACGACATGACAGCTCCATGTTAGCGGATGGGATATGGGCTAAACTAAAAAATGTAAGTACACGTCAAATACATTTTTCCCGAAGATGTATGTCCAGTGTTAATTTTTCTGATGGTTTGGTTTTAATTAGTTATTTGATGCTATAAAAAGGGGGCGAGATGTCATTATTGGTAGTTGTGAGTCTTGGCAGCTGTGAGTCTCTCTCCCTGACAAGCTGTAGCCCTGATCAGCTCACGATTGGTTCAGGCGGTAGACCCTGATACCGTGGCTCCAACGCCCGATTGCTACTGCGCAGACTCTGGCTCCAAATGACGTCAAAATCTCAAGATGGCAGCTCCCTTATCCGGGATATTTAGGCTTCACTTTTGTACAGTGGGAGGAAGTGGAGATGCGTCGTCCATCTTTATATACAGTCTATGAACGGGACGCGCAACATAAATAATCCTGGCCAGTCATTGGACAATTAATTGGCTATTGGCTTTTTCCTGCTCCAAACTATCATTATTATATCGTCCTTTAAAAGTCCACTAGCGGTCAACCTCTGATAAACATCACTACCAAAAAAACTCTGACACAGTTATTTGCAGTAGGGTCCAGTCAGGCACCGTCATCTAAAAACACACCATTTCTGCAGCTTTAGTGAGCTGGTTTTGTAGATACACGTAAGGGATTTCAAAGAGAAAGTAAAGACAACCATCAAATGCTGACATTTTCTGCTCTATTTTCTGCCGTCAGAATCAAGGCTGAATTCATGTTAACAGAACATTGTCATCTGTACTTTGTTTTCTTGCTGACTGTAGTCTGGGTCAGATTGTTCAAACTACACACAACCACAAGCCTATAACACACATATACACACACAGTCATCACATCCTGAAAGAAAAAACTGCAATAGCCTTTTTAAAATCTCTATTGATTGTTTGAACTGGGAGATTAGCCTGAGAGAAGCCAGGGGCTGAGGTTTTGCTCAAAAGCTGCTGCAAACTCACACTATCGATTAAAACAAGAAATACCTCAGAATTTTAAAACTACATGTAGGTTATCATGCTATGCAGACACACAAGCTCTACTGATATACATTATATACCGACTATCTCGTTACAATGTCACCTGGCAATGGGTGGGATATATTAGACAGCAAGTGAACATTTTGAACTTTGAACTTTGAGTTGGAAGCAGAAAAAATGGGCAAACGTAATGAGGATGTGAGCGACTTTGACAAGGGTCAAATTGTGATGGCTAGACGACTGGGTCAGAGCATCTCCAGAACTGCAGCTCTTGTGGGATGTTCCCGGTCTGCAGTAGTCAGGACGTACCAAAAGTGGTCCAAGGAAGGAAAACCGGTGAACCGGCGACAGGGTCAGACCTAAGGCTTATTGATGCACGTGGCTGGCCCGTGTTGTCCGATCCAATAGAAGAGCTACTGGAGCTCAAACTGCTGAAAAAGTTAATGTTGGTTCCGATAGAAAGGTGTCAGAACACACAGTACATCGCAGTTAGTTGCGTATGGGGCTGTGTAGCTGCAGACCGGTCAGGGTGCCCATGCCGTCCTTATGTTATGGCTGATTGTGTATATATACATGTACATAAATGTCATCTTTATACTAAAACTTTGAAGTACTGTATCATCAGTTCTAAACAGTCAATGCACTAACATGGTTATGTTTAATTCGTTATGTTATATAATGATAAAAATGAGTTGCAGTATTTTCAGTTCGCTCAGAATTTAAGCATTTGCTTGACGAAAAAAAGTTATATTTATGACTACAAAGAAGTCTGTCCCCATTGTTGAGAATAACCTTTAGTATTATGTAAGCTCTCCCTCTAAACTATAGTGCTACAGATGAGCCAAAGAGGAGCATTTTTCACAGGAGCACAGGAGCTATGCAAAAAGTGGAATGATTGACACTCAAAATGACTGTCACAAAACAAAACAAAAGAAAATCCATGATATATTTAAAAAGATACTTATCATGAAAAAATTCTCCTAAAAATCAGTTAGCTTTAAATTGTTGAGAGAAAATGAGAGCAGGTAACAGAAGGTAAAAGTTCATCCACCAGGCTTGTTGAGACCACTCGGGAGGGGAAACCAGTACAAAAAATATAATACAGAAGATGCATTTTTGTTTTTTTATGGATCCATTCTACATGGACGGACAAAAACCTCTCGGCTGAAGAAATCTCAATAAAGTAATCCCCTTTCACGCAAACAGTGCTAAATTATAGTCCAATAAGGAGCTTTCGTTGTCACAAGTAAGAGCTGTAAAAACATTTTGTGATGGTGGAAAAAAAAGTCTGCTTTTTTTTTTTTTTAACGCATTGTGGCGCTCACAGAATAGAACGAATAGTATGCCACTGTTAGGTTGCTGTGAGCAATTTGGCCTGGACCCAATTTGGCCTTGAATAAAATACATTTTTGGCCATTTAATTACAGTTACAGCAATCACTTCTGTAGCTCGAAGTACTTCTCAAGCAGTTTAAAGAGAAGCTTGACCCTGAAAGCTGTTATGTTGTTACAGTTAAGTCATCAGCCTGTGATGTTCAGTGTGTCCGGGGGTTATTTTGTGGTGTCAAAATCACCTTCTTGTCACGTTCTTATTTTTCTTTACCCTGCCTCATCTGCTTCTAATTCAGTTAGCGTTTTCCTGCATTTTCCAGAATTACTTTCAGCAACTCCCAGAGATCTTGCCTGGGTTTGTCGCATTCACCAATGCTTTTATTTATATTATAGATGGAGCGAGCAATGCAGAATACTAATCACAATGGTAAAAGCAAAAGTGTGCCTTTTCCTTGGCTCGGTTGTTTCTTTCATCAACACCAGACCTTTCTGGAATCGCTGACACAATTGGAGACATGAGCAGCTATTCAAAGGTCCGTCCTGATGTATAGATCGCTGACAATTAACCTCTTGAACCCAGATATTCCTCTTCGATTTCGTCAATATTATAACACACTTTTTCAACGCTGTCAAAAATAGACCCTGTGTCTGCTTGTACCACTGCTTCGGTTCAGTGATGCTACTGAACTGTGTGTGACCTTTATTTGAGGGATCTATTCAAATCTGGTGCTGCATCATATCAAATATAAGTACCTGTGCATTATTTATACATATTTATTTTTATTCAGCATTGCATATTTGGTATCGTTGGGACACTTTTGGATCTTTGCTAAAATAGAAATAACCCTTATAACCAAAGACAATTAAATGTGTTTTTTAATGATGGATCCAGGGGTAGAATAGTTTAAAAGTCAGTCTAGCTGTGCTTAAAAATGATTTGGCATGATATTAGGTTTTCTAAATTTGGCTGCTGATGTGCAAAAATACACTCAGTAATGCAGAGTATATCACCTATAGCAGTTTTTATACTTATATCTAGGGCTGTCAAAGTAAACACGATAACGCGTTAAAAGCAATTTTGATTTAAGCTTGAGCATATTTTTTATGCTAAATGCAGTACCTGTGAGGGTTTCTGGACAATATTTGTGTTAATAATTGATTTGTGTTGTGAATTGATTTCCAATATAATATATATATACAGTATATATATACCTACATTTGCATAAATCAAGCATATTTGCCCACTCCCATGTTGATAATAGTATTAAATACTTGACAAATCTTCGTTTAAGGCAATTTTGAAGAGATAAAGAATGTGCGATTAATTGCGATTGACTATGGAATATGATGGGATTAATAGCGGTTAAATTTGTCAGTCAATTGAAAGCCCTACTTCTATCACTTTCATGCTCTCATAATTTCCAATATAACACATAAAAAGTCAGATAAATCTCTGCAATATTCCCTTTAGGTTTATGGACATGACAGGCCGAGAAACCTTAGCCTAAACTCATTGTGATTCATTACGTCCTTCTTGCCTCCACTCTCTCCATGCGGTCATTGAATAGGGCAGGTGAGTGGCGGCTGATTACCAAACATCTTCTCCTACCTTTGATCTCCTGAGGTGTGGGGCTCTAATCCATCTTGCAGCACAGGAGGCTGTCTGATCTGGGTGGTTGTGGTAGCCACTTAGCTTCTCCTCATCTCACATACACACACAGTATGTGCCCCCGGCTCTCGCACAAGTATGTATATATGCACACACACACAGTTTGTGCTCTGAAAGCTGTGCTGCTGCGTACACACACTGTAAGAGAAAAAGAGATAACACTTATGAGTCAGAAAACACAAGAGGATGAATATGATTTTATGAGGCATAGACATATTATCAAGGAGCATGATCAATTTCACACTGTACAGGCTTTCAGTAACACTGAGACAAAGACATTCTATTGTTGTAGATCCCCTTATGGGAGCGTATGAAAATCTAAAGACTCATGTCCTGCTCAGAATAAACTATGCATTTTCAAAAAGCAATGTAAGAACAATATTGCAATATATAAATCATATCTCTGGTCAGAAATCAGCTTCTGCAGTCCTATTGCTGAGGACAGCTATTGAGTTTGGAATCTGCACTGTAAACCGCAGTTTCAAAGTTCACGGTCCCGTTTTGCTGATGGTTTTGTTTTACTGTTTGTCCCTTACTCAGCCAAATACCCTTCCTCTTTATATAGCGCATTCAACATTTTTCATACTGTCACTACTTTGAACAGGCTCATTAGCATTCAAAACAAGGCCTAGCTCACAATATTGTGAGACAATTCCCACTGTGAATGAGACAGTAAATGTCACTTACAAGATGAGCATTAATCTCACGTCATTGCATTTTAATGGCTCAGAGGAGAATTAAACTTGTCCCCAGAGATCAACCTAAACACTTAGCACCACGGTGAAATCGGCAAAGCAGATGCACAACCTGCCATGCCTCCAACTGTTAGCACATACAAACTACACAGAAGCATGCACATACACACACATAGATCAGTGACCTTTGTTAAGTGCCAAGTTTTCCAGTCATAAACAGGTTCTCCTAACTACTGTCACGCCATCTAAATGACTGATTCTCAACTGATGGCCAAAGATCTATCAAAAGTTTGACTTTTATGAATATTAAAGCTGCTACTGTATGTGTATGATTTGAAACTTTCTGGCTTTAGCATCATCCAGTATCAAAAACGATGATTTGGTCGACAGCACGGCATGCCACCACCCCTTGTTTCACTGATCCCACATGGGGACCACTTTCTGAAGGGGGCAATCCAACATGCACGCTCTCTTCACACAGTGACTGGCCAGGTGTGTGGAGGTGAGAAAGAAAGCTTTGAACTTTTCACTTCTTTCACTCTTTACACAACTATTTCTGACTCTTCTCGTGTGAACAACAGTAAGAATGTCTCACAGAAAAGACTGGCAGGAAAGTCTGCGTCGTTTTCCCCACATTTAAACAATAATCACGTCTCGCACCTCTCCACGAAGGTTTGCCCTTCCCCCCCGCCTTCGGAACAGCTGTCAACACTTTCACCTTCCAACGTGGTTGGACAACACATCGTAAACGCAAGCTCTTTTCATGCAAACCTCCACCTTCCTATCCCATTCTGACCGATATTGTGACGTTGATCAAACCAGCGTCTGTGGTCAGTAAACGCACTTCAGCTGACTCTCCTCTCGACAAAGGTTATACGTAGATTGTAGGCTGCCCAATTTTGGTGAACTGGCATTTCTATCGGGGAAGGAAATTAAATGATACTGATGTTAAAACATAATTTAAAAGACTCCCCCAAAAAGGATGCAAGAAAGGAAGAAGAAAGAAAGAGAGAAGGAGGGAGAGAAGAGGAGAGGAAGTATTAAAAAGCATGTGTGGGCAAGTAAAGGTGAAGACATGAAACTGATGACTAATTGTTAATATTTTATGTAATTCTCTGGTTTAGCAGTGCAGTGTAATAGGGTTAGGTACCGTTCACATTTGAACCGATACCGGTACCCAATGGTACCTTTTTTCAGTACTTTACTCTAGAGCTTAGTTGTCTTTTAAATTATTTGCTAACTATTTTGATAATTAATTAATTGGTGTGAGTAATTTTAAGTTTCATAAATGTGAATATTTTCTGGTTTCTTTGCTAACAACATGTGCGATCAGAATCATTTGAAAGATGTTATAATCACATCAATCACATGCTTTAAACCCTTCAAGAAACCGATTACTTGAAGTACTTTAGGAATGCAAAACAATAGAATGATTCTTAAGCAAAACAACATTGCAGCAGAAAAATTGCGGTTTCATTGCTATTTAGGCTCTCTTATTTGGCCATCTAGGTAAACCACATGCTATTGTATTGTCGATAAACAATGGTTTCGTTCTGGCAGTTTGTCTATGCAGTAGTGATGACATTATATTTGGCTGACTCCTCTGTTGAAAGACTGTAAAACAGATTAATAGAGCTACTTTATACTGGTAACAGGAAAACAGAGATACTGCTAGCACTGCTACTTTACCAACTTGAATTTGTCTTGAGGGTCCTCCAATGGCTCAAGTACATTTACAAAGATGAATCAATTGTTGCATTCAAAGCACTGTTTTATTCAGTCGGGAAATCCACTTGTCTGTAATTACTTGCAATGAGCTTTAAAGAATGTATGTATCCAGCTTACAACGACTTACAGTAGGCACAGAATAAAAGGTTAGATCAAATGAATATTTGAAGCTTTTGGAGGGGACGTGGGATAAATAATAATGGGGAAACTTTTGAAGTGCTGACATATGTAAAGTTTCACCAGAAAGGATATTGTTGCTGAAGCCTGCTCTCCTCTCTTACTCATTTCTCCTCCATCCTCCTCCTTCCTCCCCCTTTTTTTCCCATTCTTCTCTCTGCCTTACAGCTTCAGGCTGCTGTATACAAGCCAAAGGTACAGACTCTACTTCCTGTCAAACACTGCTCAAAGGACTAAAATCCCTAATGTACTGCCTGCCCTTACCATTAAAAAAAACACTGTTACTTTTACACCTTTTAAGCAGTGACATTGCATGGTAAGCCTGAAGTAGAGCCTCAACACATCAAATAAATTGTGCTGTTGCTCTTAAATGTCATCATGTGGAGATATTTCCCATCATGTAGACTCTGATTGGGACTTTAAGATGTAGAAATGCAATAAAGTCAATCATATTCTGAGTACTGTATACATTCGATTTGTTTTAAGACAAAAAAAAGTATGTTGAATTCACTGGTTTGTAAATTCACTGGTTTGTAAATTCCCATTGGCTATCAATGTGGCAGTAGGCAGTATATTTTTGGCATCATTGGGCAAGAATTCCATAATAACCTTTCAGCATATTGTAATTCAAGTGTTCTGAGAGAAAACTAGACTTCTGCTCCTCCTCATGTCTCTGTTTTCAGGCTTTAGAAAATCTAGCCCGTGACGGGAGACTTTGACCAATCACAGGTCATTTCATTGAGAGAGCGTTCCTATTGGCTTTGCTCCGGTCATGTGACCAAATCTTGGCGTTCCTTCACCAGATTTCACAATGGCGGCAGCGTCACAAACTTTCTAATTTTACAGCTAAACCGTGCACTACAAGATGATTCTGAAAACATTTGAGAAGAGAAATAGGCATTAACGTAACAGAATATTGATTCATATTTGATCAGCGCTGCCTAGTTTGACCGTTTGGTCGGAGTTCGCGAGTGGTTGACAGCCGGCACTCATAGACTGCAGCTGGACAGCGGCTCAGATCAGCTCTTACTGCTTGTTTTCCTCCGGTATGTGAAATCTTGCAGATGCCGTTAGGAGCACCGGAGGACACAGAGTCACATGATTTTTTTCAGGTCACCTGTTTCATGTACTACTGTCACAATATAGCGATCGCTTTATAAAAATAACTCTTTTTAATCATATTTGCTCCAACCTCGACTACTTCAGCTTTAATTCACTTACTAAATCCTCTGTGTTGAACATGTTTGCATTTAGCTTCACCACATGTGCATATAATTATGTATGGAAAGAGAAATAAGCAATTATGTTTAGGTTGAAAAATATCTGCTATTGGTATGCTTGCTTGTGTAGTAAAAAGTCTTGACTAACTGCAAGGCATATTTTAAAATACACACAACCACCGAGCTGCAAAAGCTACATTAACAGACCATTTGAAATGATTCTCATCTATTTTTGGACCATCTGCA
Source organism: Helicolenus hilgendorfi (assembly GCA_916700815.1). Taxonomy (NCBI): domain Eukaryota; kingdom Metazoa; phylum Chordata; class Actinopteri; order Perciformes; family Sebastidae; genus Helicolenus; species Helicolenus hilgendorfi. The sequence continues at coordinate 15,262 of CAKALG010013651.1, forward strand.
CTGAGATGATTAGCCTAAGGCTTCAATTTTTCTGCAAACTCACATTCTCAACAGGAATTTGGTTTGTAGTAATGGTAAAAACAAAGGGCAGACAGAGCTTTATGCCCAAATAATATTCATGCATGTTTCAGAAGCCAAGTGTACTATTCACAAAGCACCATAAACACAAATCTTATGACAAATGATGTTAACTTAGCAAGTTGTACAAACTTACTGACAAACTACAACAATGTTGTGACACATAGGTGATCAGTCTAGACTGAAAAACGTCACTATTTCTTTTACAAATTGCAAACTCTTCATGCAAGACATAGCTAGGTCAAACAATCAAATGAAGTCAATATTGCTACATGTCAGTTGGAAAAGCACAGGTTTAAATCAATGCTGGCAGAATTCCATTTAGCTGCTTCGCTTTCAGGGTCATCGTAAATGTTGTTAGTAACACCTGTTGTTAGTAACACAATGCTTCTACTGTTGCAGAGCTATTTGTAAAGCTGCAAAGCTAAACTGAGACGGGAAAATGAAACATAATTAATGTCACCCATATCGCTGCTGTTTATGGATGGCACTTAAGTTGTGTGACTGGCAGATTGTAGATGCTTTCCTCCACAGAGCTTATTTATAACATAGATAAAAACAGGCCCATCATTTAAACACAGTAATTGAGTGCATGGTATTGTGTTTTTAATACAAAGACTCTATTTGTTTAAAATAGTCCTTTTTATCTTTGCTAAGGCACTGAAAAATATGCATGTGGTGTACATTTTTTGAATTATTATTATTGTGACATCGATCTGAAAATGCCATTGCTGATATTTTGAACTCGACTCAGTTCAAAGTCCAGTTTCAAAACATCAAAATAGCACTGGGATGCAAAGACGAGGAAATTCTGGGCAGCTACAGTATAACAAAATCTGGGAGTGTATCTCAAAGATGCAGTTCAGCTAATGACCACTAGCTGATTCCAAAAACCACCGCATGTATTGAAGTGAAGGGAAAACGCCTTCAATATATTTGAATTCACTCATTATTGAGCTATTTAATCTGCTAAGTAAAGCCTTTGGTTGTAGGTCTTTGTTTGTTTGTTTGTTAGCGGGACAGCTCAAAATGATTTAGGCGAGTTCAGTGTGATTTGGTGAGAAGTTAGGCAATGGACCAGGATCCATTTCTAAAGGATCTGGAACACGTATTCCATGATTATCTAGTAGTTCGATGTAGCACCGGATCCTCATGCATATTACAATTTTAGAAAGAAAAAATATATATATAACTAGGGCTGTTAAAGTTAACGCGATAGTAACGTGTTAACGCAAATTCGTTTTCTCGCCACTAATTTCTTTAACGCATTAACGCAATTGATCTTCCATAGGTTGTAGCGGGCTCAGTTTTAAAGCTAGAGTGAAGATACTCGTATCACATCAAACTACAAAAACCTAATGAATCCATTGATATCAACCGTCATACTAGCTCATTACAAAGGAGGTTAAATAATGCTCCAGATTTGCGCTAAATTTTGGCAAGCAAAAACTGTCATGGCCATTTTCAAAGGGGTCCCTTGACCTGAAAATGCATTCTACGGGTCTCCCATTGACAGACATTCCCCACTTTATGATAATCACATGCAGTTTTAGGCAACTCATGGTCAAGCCAGCACACCGATCAACATGGACAATCACGCAATTAATCACGATTAAATATTTGAATCGATTGGCAGCCCTAAATATAACACACTGGAGGACTGTGCTGCCTTCGTAGAGATGTGCATCCTCTCAGAGCTTTGCTCTCAGTTTGAAATGTCTTGCTGGAAGAAAAAGCAGAACCCAAATGTGGCCAGTATGCGTTGTTGTATAACTGCAAGACAAGTGCCAAAGCTTATCTGACACAATGTCCTCCAGGATACTGATACCACCTCAGGCTGCTTTCCATCTATCCAGGAAACTGATGAGGAAACAAAATGCCATATACAGTACATAAGTCGTATGCCTCCGCTGAAAACATCTCCTAATTATCAGTTCAAATCGTGAAGTGAGAACTTATTCTCAAGTGTGCTGGTTTTCATAGCTGCCAGTGACTAAGTTAATGAGCTTGTGTGTGTATAATGTGTGCTTGCACTGTATGTGTGTTTGTGCTTGTACACATGGGCATGCAATTTAAAAGTGCACTCGTAAATTTTGCTTTTACTACATGAATAAAATCCATCAGTCCTTGGATTGGATGGATTTTTCATTTGACTCTCCTCTTCAATTGCCTCTGTGAAGGAGAGCGCAAGTAAAAAAAAAAAAAAAAAAAAAAAAAAAAAAGGTCTCCTAAAGCAACTTGATAAAATACTGTCCTGAAGCAGATTTATGTTGATTTACTTCCAAACATGTGTTGTTGTATTGTGTGTGCCGCAAAAGTACATGACATATGCAGATTGATATTTCACCATGAAATCAATGGAATATGGAAAGGGCAGGAGAGTGGTATAGATTTTTCTGTTTTTGCTTTGGCATGGCCATCAATCCCTATAGGTAATCTGGGAAAAGGGACAAACAGGGGCGAACGAGCAAGACAGCTGCTAAGAGCTGCTGCAGCTGAGGTGACGGGTTAGGAAGGTTTTGATTTATTTGCCCTTTATAGCGCAGTATAGCAACCCACCACTCCGAGACATTTTCAGTAGGAAATATATTTGCCATTGCTGCAACTACAAGTGAAGATTTTAGGACTTGCACATCCAGTAGAAGCTTCCTCTAAGGGGATGTAAATATATTGCATTTGACAGGCACACATTACCACCGATTCTAAACTCAGAGTTATGATGTTCACAGTTTGAGCCTTGAAGCTACAGCTCATCACCACCCTGTCACCATGTGTCTACCATGTCAGCCACAGAACTATCCAATGTTGTATTTAAAGTAAATGCTGATTTAATATGAAAGTTTGAAACGCTAATAAAAAAAATATTTATACTGGTCTAGTGTTGACTACACCACACTTGACTTTGTGTTTTTAATTTTAAGAAGATCAGATTACTAATTGAAAAAAACTATCATTTCACGCTACTGATTAGTCCAGTGTTTATGAATAGGGATATCTCGGAGGAAAAACATGTTCTCTTTGTAATTATTCTTTTTTGTGTGTGTTGGCTTTCCCTCTTACCCCCAAAGCCACTACAGTATATTGGTTTTAATGCTGAAATGATAAGTCGTTTAATTCATTTGTCGATGGAAAATTATTCTACAACTACTTTTCACCAACCAAAAATTACCTTGTTTCAGCTCAGTTGTGGGAATATGCTGCTTTTCTCTGTCTTATATGATAGTAAAGTCAAAATCTTTGGGTCGTACAAAACAAAAACAAAACAAGGACATCAACCCCGGCTTTAAGGTAAAGTTACATACAGTATGTAACTTTCAGAAAATCCTCCTTATTAATGACACCGGTGGCTGTTAAGTGAACTGCAGTAAGGATCCTGTTGCTTGCACTCCGTAGGCACGCGCGATCATCCTGGGCATCAGCCAAATAAGTGACGTGACATTACATTACAATCATATATCACCGTTACTATCTGTAATCTCCATGATACCAAATAGCTTGCCATTTGCAAATTACTTCATCAGCTAACGTTACGAAGCAAAACCGTCTTGAGTCCTTTACATAGAAATCAGTCCACAGGCTGGTATAGGCAACTGAGAAAGTTGTGGATATATACAGTGCTGTGAAAAAGTATTTGCCCCCTTCCTGATTTCTTATTGTTTTGCATATTTGTCACACTTAAATGTTTCAGATCATCAAACAAATTTTAATATCAGACAAAGATAACCCAAGTAAACACAAAATGCAGTTTTTAAATGATGATTTCATTTATTAGGGGAAAAAAGATATCCAAACCTACCTGGCCCTATGTGAAAAAGTAATTGCCCCCTAAACCTAATAACTGGTTGCGCCACCCTTGGCGGCAATAACTGCGATCAAGCATTTGCGATAACTGGCAATGAGTCTTTCACATCGCTGTGGAGGAATTTTGGCCCACTAGTCTTTGCAGAATTGTTTTAATTCAGCCACACTGGAGGGTTTTCCAGCATGAATGGCCTGTTTAAGGTCATGCCACAGCATCTCAATCAGATTTCAGTCCGGACTTTGACTAGGCCACTCCAAAACCTTAATTTAGTTTTTTTTAAGCCATTCAGAGGTGGACTTGCTGGTGTGTTTCGGATCATTGTCCTGCTGCATAATCCAAGTGCGCTTCAGCTTGAGGTCACAAACTGATGGCCGGACATTCTCCTTCAGGATTTTCTGGTAGAGAGCAGAATTCATGGTTCCATCAATTATGGCAAGTCGTCCAGGTCCTGAACCATCACACTACCACCACCATGTTTGACTGTTGGTATGATGTTCTTTTTATGAAATGCTGTGTTAGTTTTACTCCAGATGTAACGGGACGCACACCTTCCAAAAAGTTCAACTTTTGTCTCATCAGTCCACAGAATATTTCACAAAAGTCTCTGGGATCATCAAGATGGTTTTTGGCAAAAGTGAGGCGAGCCTTTGTGTTCTTTTTGGTCAGGTGTGGTATTCACCTTGTGACTCTCCCATGGATGCCATTTTTGCCCGGTCTCTTTCTTATTGGTGAATCGTGAACACTGACCTTAACTGAGGCAAGTGAGGCCTGCAGTTCTTTAGATGTTGTTCTGGGTTCTTTTGTGACCTCCTGGATGAGTCGTCGATGTCTTGGAGTCCTTTTGATAGGCCGGCCACTCCTGGGAAGGTTCACCACTGTTCCAAGCTTTCTCCATTTGTGGATAATGGCTCTCACTGTAGTTTGCTGGAGTCCCAAAGCCTTAGAAATGGCTTTGTAACCCTTTCCAGACTGATAGATGTCAATGACTTTGTTTCTCATCTGTTCTTGAATTTCTTTCGATCGCGGCATGATGTGCTGCTTTTTGAGATCTTTTCGTCTACTTAACTTTGTCAGACTGGTTATATTTAAGTGATTTCTTGATTGAACAGTGAGTGGATAGTGAAATTGAACTCAGCTTTCCAAAAAATGTGGTTGATCACAGTTAATTCATGATTTAACAAGGGGGGGCAATTACTTTTTCACATAGGGCCAGGTAGGTTTGGATAGCTTTTTCCCTTAAAAAAATGAAATCATTATTTAAAAACTGCATTTTGTG
>CAKALG010013654.1:0-12954 GCA_916700815.1 Helicolenus hilgendorfi
GACTTTGAGGTGCGGCAGCTGCTGGCCGTCCGCGTTGCGGAAGAAAATGAGCAGCAGATGACGGGACGGTGAGAGACAACGTAGTGTGACGTTATACAGACATAACAAGGCTGCTGAATGAGAGAGACATCCGCCGTTACGTTACACGGAAACACACCGCGTTAATAATAAGCCGACCACCTCACGGTACCGGTACAGCCAGCTGTGAGCACAAAAATCAAAAAAAAAAATTTAATTTTCCAAATAAACCTGCTAAAAGATCCATCTGTCCCCTGTTCCATCTGTCATAAAGTCACAACCCCAGCCCTAGTTCATAGTTTGATATTGCCTGTAATGTTTTTCCAAACATTACAGCTCCATACATACAACATAGTTAAACATTTTATAAAAGGTGTGTGTACTATATTTACACTGCATCCCAAAAACATTCATCATTCTGTGATATTTTTGCACACGTTGATGATGCCACTATCATCTCCTCTCTCTGTAACCCTCCAGACCTGTAGCCCACTGGGTTGTGACACAGGTCATATCTGAATTGTCCTGACCAGGGTTCACCCAGAGTCAGATAACCCTGGTTCAACCCTGGTCATTGGTGTGAATGGAATAAAAAAAACAGCGAAAGTGATTATTGACACACGTTGCACACGTTGATGATGCCACTATCATCTCCTCTCTCTGTAACCCTCCAGACCTGTAGCCCACTGGGTTGTGACACAGGTCATATCTGAATTGTCCTGACCAGGGTTCACCCAGAGTCAGATAACCCTGGTTCAACCCTGGTCATTGGTGTGAATGGAATAAAAAAAACAGCGAAAGTGATTATTGACACACGTTGCACACGTTGATGATGCCACTATCATCTCCTCTCTCTGTAACCCTCCAGACCTGTAGCCCACTGGGTTGTGACACAGGTCATATCTGAATTGTCCTGACCAGGGTTCACCCAGAGTCAGATAACCCTGGTTCAACCCTGGTCATTGGTGTGAATGGAATAAAAAAAACAGCGAAAGTGATTATTGACACACGTTGCACACGTTGATGATGCCACTATCATCTCCTCTCTCTGTAACCCTCCAGACCTGTAGCCCACTGGGTTGTGACACAGGTCATATCTGAATTGTCCTGACCAGGGTTCACCCAGAGTCAGATAACCCTGGTTCAACCCTGGTCATTGGTGTGAATGGAATAAAAAAAACAGCGAAAGTGATTATTGACACACGTTGCACACGTTGATGATGCCACTATCATCTCCTCTCTCTGTAACCCTCCAGACCTGTAGCCCACTGGGTTGTGACACAGGTCATATCTGAATTGTCCTGACCAGGGTTCACCCAGAGTCAGATAACCCTGGTTCAACCCTGGTCATTGGTGTGAATGGAATAAAAAAAACAGCGAAAGTGATTATTGACACACGTTGCACACGTTGATGATGCCACTATCATCTCCTCTCTCTGTAACCCTCCAGACCTGTAGCCCACTGGGTTGTGACACAGGTCATATCTGAATTGTCCTGACCAGGGTTCACCCAGAGTCAGATAACCCTGGTTCAACCCTGGTCATTGGTGTGAATGGAATAAAAAAAACAGCGAAAGTGATTATTGACACACGTTGCACACGTTGATGATGCCACTATCATCTCCTCTCTCTGTAACCCTCCAGACCTGTAGCCCACTGGGTTGTGACACAGGTCATATCTGAATTGTCCTGACCAGGGTTCACCCAGAGTCAGATAACCCTGGTTCAACCCTGGTCATTGGTGTGAATGGAATAAAAAAAACAGCGAAAGTGATTATTGACACACGTTGCACACGTTGATGATGCCACTATCATCTCCTCTCTCTGTAACCCTCCAGACCTGTAGCCCACTGGGTTGTGACACAGGTCATATCTGAATTGTCCTGACCAGGGTTCACCCAGAGTCAGATAACCCTGGTTCAACCCTGGTCATTGGTGTGAATGGAATAAAAAAAACAGCGAAAGTGATTATTGACACACGTTGCACACGTTGATGATGCCACTATCATCTCCTCTCTCTGTAACCCTCCAGACCTGTAGCCCACTGGGTTGTGACACAGGTCATATCTGAATTGTCCTGACCAGGGTTCACCCAGAGTCAGATAACCCTGGTTCAACCCTGGTCATTGGTGTGAATGGAATAAAAAAAACAGCGAAAGTGATTATTGACACACGTTGCACACGTTGATGATGCCACTATCATCTCCTCTCTCTGTAACCCTCCAGACCTGTAGCCCACTGGGTTGTGACACAGGTCATATCTGAATTGTCCTGACCAGGGTTCACCCAGAGTCAGATAACCCTGGTTCAACCCTGGTCATTGGTGTGAATGGAATAAAAAAAACAGCGAAAGTGATTATTGACACACGTTGCACACGTTGATGATGCCACTATCATCTCCTCTCTCTGTAACCCTCCAGACCTGTAGCCCACTGGGTTGTGACACAGGTCATATCTGAATTGTCCTGACCAGGGTTCACCCAGAGTCAGATAACCCTGGTTCAACCCTGGTCATTGGTGTGAATGGAATAAAAAAAACAGCGAAAGTGATTATTGACACACGTTGCACACGTTGATGATGCCACTATCATCTCCTCTCTCTGTAACCCTCCAGACCTGTAGCCCACTGGGTTGTGACACAGGTCATATCTGAATTGTCCTGACCAGGGTTCACCCAGAGTCAGATAACCCTGGTTCAACCCTGGTCATTGGTGTGAATGGAATAAAAAAAACAGCGAAAGTGATTATTGACAGGCTTCGTTTGTGAAAGTGATGAATGCAGGTCAGAAATGGGTCTTAAAATTGTTACGATCAAACAACCACAAGTGATTCTGAAATGATAACGTGCTAGTGAGGATGGATTTCAAAATATATATATTGAAATCCATATGTTGACTACTGTTTCTCCTGGCAGTACACGTGTAATAATTTACATGCAGTATGCTCACTCAGATAAGATATTTGGTCCAGGTTTGGTTTCAGCAACTCCATCCAACTCTCTCCACTGCCATTAACTGGATGGATGTATTGAAAATAGGCTAAATCTGTTCTCTATTATTATTTTCTTCACCACTCAGCATAGATAGAGAAATATGCACCAGTGGGAATAAACTTCATCAAACTCCAGTTTGCCAGAACATTGTCACACAGATAAAACAAATCAGTCTGAAGTGCTCGACAAGAGTGGACCAGGGTGAGAGGATTAGACAACACCTTTTGGCAAAAGGTGACAATGTAATATGAGCTGGTAAAATTAATATCTGTGAAAAGAGTTGATGGCATCCGGTGTTAGTCCTCCTCCTCAAACAGACTGATTCTGAGGGAGCAGACACTTGAGAAGATAGGATCTCCCCGAGCATGTCAGACATGCAGGGAACTAGACAGATAGGCTGCAAGAGACAATACAAGCAAAGGAGAGTGGGAGAGAGAGAAAATGAAAAAAAAAGACAAAGGAGTGATGAGGTGACAGTGTGCTGAAACGGCGTTTATCATTCGACATACTGTAAAAAAAAAAAAAAAAAAAGAGGCTGGAGAAAGTGGATGAGACTGGGGAAAAATGAAAGGAGAAAGTTACTATGAGGAATGTCTTAACTCTTTAGCCAGCAAGCAAGTCAGCCAATCAGAGAGCAGCTCTGTGTACCTGCAGGCCTCTCTAATCTGTTGCCAGGTCAGACTAGGTAATTGTACCCAGCAATGACAGTTAATGGGGCATCCTCTGCATACCAGACAGTTACTTTACTTCACAAAGATGAGTGAAAGAGGAGGCCTGACCTCTGCTCGGGCTGATTAGGGAGAACTTGGAGATGAGAAAGGGCTACTTTGTGTGTACCGTAATTGGTCATAATAGACCTGTCAGAGCTCTGTAACTGTAAAATGGGTTGCCTGGACTTCAGGGGATTACCTGAAGGGTGGCTGCGATTGTACAGTCATAGTGTGACAACCACGCCGATACCAAACAAATGTTATCTTTAAAAAAAAGGTGGAATGTGACTGTATTCAGTCACATGCATGCGCTGGTGTGGAGGTTACACATTCCAAGAGAGGTTGGCGAGAGCTCTCTCCCTCCTGTCCTCGCACACAAGAGTATTTGATGACATCTTTGGCAGTCAGAAGACATGTTTAATGCTTCTGACTTTGTTTTTTTTAAATCAGTGAACCAGATTAGGCAGCTCTGTTCACCTAAGAGGACCGCTGAAGGAATGACAAGCATGTGACAAAGATGGACGGAGGGTTAAGATTGAAGAGAGAGGACAAGCATACGCCTGAAATGTCTCTGCTTTAGAAAGAAGAATATGAAGAAAATGTCAAAAAGAGAAAGAAAAGCAAGGTTTTGTGGTGCACTGCCAGTTTAATTCGTTGCTCCATATTGTTTAACCGACATACTGGACTGCCAGTAAAACACAAGGCTTGAAATTATAAATAAGAAAGTAGCCGGTCTGTGTGGTCAAATCCCAGTTATCCATATACGTGGCCAAGCAATCAGCATTGTCTAGAAGATATCTGGCTGGCGTCTGTATTCCTATACCCGAAAAACCAACAGTAGCCATGAAAGTGCATGAAAACACACCGACAGGCTCAGCTTTAAAAAAAAAAACCTATCGATGCAATCACAGCTGATGGTGCAGGGCTGCAAAGTTTAGCAGTAATGGAGTGCCAACCCTGTAACCTCAGTGACTCGCGCTCTCCAGTTTGCCCCGTGGCTCCGCTCTCATCTACATTCTGGTCCTCCTTCAGTCCCTTACATCTGTTATCAGCTGCAGGTCTGTTTACCTGGTCTCGGGTCACTGACAGCCAGCCGCGTGTTTGGCCGCTGGAGACAGATAAGGCGTCTCTCCACCCACCTAACTGAAGACTTTATCACTCCTCACTGTGTGGCTGAATGCGTGTGTGTGTGTGTGGGTGTGTGTGTGTGTGTGAGAGTGAGTGAGTGTGTGGTGATAACCCCTGGCCCAAGCACCAGGCTAAGACCAGCTTTCAGTGTTTACAACGGCTTGGATCAAAGCAGGCTCAGTGTGCAGCCGGTCAGCGGACCTGCCGTTTGGTCATACATTAACGACAGGCGGGCTGTGAGAATGTGTGTGTGTGAGAGTGTGTTTTCCCAGTCAATAATCCTGAACCGAACAAAGCCTGAAGTACTTTTTGTTGAGTAAGCAATTTTGACTTGCACTGCAAAGTCTCCGCGTGTCACGGCTGAGAACGTATAGGAAAATTCAAACAAAAAGTCTTAACTCGGAGGGCGACGACTGCATTTGGTAGTAGCATGTAAAAAAAAAAAAGCTCTGCTTTTATTAGATTTACAACACAGAGGAGAATGGAGGGATAAGATCGGAACAAAGTAATGATTTGTTCATATATTTTTAGGGAAGCGGTGGTGGAATGTTTTCCTTAACTCGTCATGGCTGATTTCCCCCACAAATTGTCTCTGTTTCAAATGTGTTATGTGGTTTGGAAATGAATCTAAGCCCGAAGAAAAACACTGCAAAGGGACAGTTTAGAGGAGGATCTATGGAAATAAGGCACCCATTGGGGATAAATCCCTCTTTAGATAAACACGCTTGCTCTCTGTCAACTTCTACACATCTAATTCAATTAGGTGTTAGAAAAACATCTAGCAGTGCGTGAGTGTGCCGTTTGGGGGAGGAAGAGGATGCTGTTTAACTAACCAGACCAGAGAGGCTTTGGTTTGATCTAAATCAAAGCCATTTGCCTGCTGGTCCATGCTCTCTGGTTGCTAATGCTCTAATGTTCAAGTACTGTCCCTATGACGGTGTTAAAATAGCAGCACATGGTGGATTAAAGTCATGTCGTAAATTCGTACTCTGCAACACATAGCACAAAGCTTTTGAGCAAACGCAACCACTCAAATCCGAACTGAGGTCACAGGAAATAAACGATCAGAGCCGCGACTTCAATATGGCATCAAATCATAGCGCAAGTTAGACATTATGATGTTCAGGGGACCTTTGGTTGAGGAAATCTTTTCTCACTGGACCTCTTTGAATTTTAATTGAATATTCCTGGTTTATATGTTCAGTTTAACATACTTCAATGCTAATGTAACCTGGATTTTATTTTAATTTTTCTGTTTTATAAGATTTTACTTCAATGCGGAAATGTGCTTGGATGCAGCGACTGATCTGACAATAAATTATTTACAACAATAACAACTTTTTTGGCAGTGAAAATGAAGGGGACATCTCATGAAAAACTCCCTATTTCCAGTGTTTTGTACGTCCATCTGGGTATCTGGAGTTCCTACCAACCCACAAACTGTGAAATTAGACGACCCAGTCAGTTTTTTGTGGACTGCCTCGATCAGAAGACATGTGATTGAACAAGCCAATCAGATTTAGCTCCCCTTCCTATGTCACATGCAGGCTCATTAGAATATACCGCACACAGCTCGAGAACTACCTTTGCAAAAGTGCACCATACTGTTCTCGAAAGCCAATCAGTAAACAATCAGTCGGTAACTTTGAGCAAATATGATAAAAAGAAGTTATTCTTATAAAATAGTCACTATATCCTCACAGTATTGCACAAGACATATAATCTGTGAAAAAAAACTTGTGTTCCTCGGAGTCCAATAACACTTGCAAGATTTCACAGACCGGAGACAAACAACCAATCAGAGCCGAGGAGTCTGTACAGCAGCTGTCAATGCTCACAAAAGTTGTGAACTCCGATCAAACGGCCAAACTAGGCAGTGCTGATCAAATATGAATCAATATTCTGTTACTGTAATGCCTATTTCTCTCCTTAAATGTTTTCAGAATCATCTTGTAGTGTACTGTTTAGCTGTAAAATGAGTAAGTTTGCTCCGGCTGGTGGGCGGTGCTTGGTGTTTCCTCAACTGATCTCAACATGGCTGCCGGGTCACAAACTTTATAGGCTCTATAGAAATAGGCATTACAGTAACAGAATATTGATTCATATTTGATCAGCCTAGTTTGACCGTTTGATTAGAGTTTGCGAGTGATTGACAGCTGCTCAGAGACGGCACGGCACCAGCTCGGCTCTGATTGTTTTTGTTCGGGCGCAGTAGAAACTTGTAAATTTCATTAGGAACAAAAGGGGAAGCCAAAGGAACATGTTTTTTTTCACAGATTATCTGTCTCATGCACTACTGTCAGGGTATAGTGACAGTTTTATAACATATTTTCATTATCATATTTGCTCAAAGTTACCTACTGCAGTTTTAAAGAGATAGGCGTAAAAAAGTTATATTCAGACAGACAGGGGAGAAAAATAAGTGTTTTTGGAATATTAAAGCATGTAAACAAGTTCTAGTAGTGTGTGTGCCTCAGACCTTGGCCTCAGTTTCCCCACGATGCAGGGTGTAGAGATGGTGAACGGCACTCTGTGAGGACGCCCATGGGTGGGTGAGAACCTGGAAGACGTGGAAATCGTGGCCCAGAGTGTCGGCAGTCACCAGCAGCATCCCTACGATAGAAACACATACAGTCATCAACATTATCACCATCACATCTGTTACTGTTTATGTCCATTGGGGTCTTTGTTTCAGTGTGCTTTACATCTAGAGTATTTTATGTGTAGTTTTTTTGCTTTCGCATGAATGTGTAGTTTCTTTACTTACACGCTTCTCTATTGTTTACTTCATTTAGTATTTGTTAGTAGTCCTTGAAGGAACAATATGTAATATATTAACTGAACTAAATCATAAAATGACCATGATATGTCATCAGAGATTAAGGAAACATGCTAAATAGAAATACAGGCTTCTGCGACAACAATGCTACAGCCAGTATGTTCTCCTTTGAAATATCCATGCCAATGCAGGACAGCTGTTTTTGTTTTGGCCTGTTTGATCACGCCTAAGCCAATTTTGACACCCAACGTCGTCAGATATGAAACAAATTGGCACGCAAACACAGCGTGCTGCAGCCATGCAAGCAAGCAAACCAACTGGAGCAACGAGATAATGTTGGAGTCTACCAAACCTAAAAAGCCTCGGCATCTTTCTAAAAAAGCTACAAGACCAGAGACGTGGTAAAACACGGGTAAATATTGGAGATGCGTTTGAAAGATGGAGACTTGAAGCCTAGAAGGATTTTAAGATGGATGCAGAGTTGGCTAATTTATCACGGCTAGTAGTAGGGATGTGCACTTTAAGTCATTTTAACATTTGAGTACTCGCATTAAATTGTTATAGAGTACTCGAGTATTTGAGACACACAGCCAGTGAAGTGATGTTATGCTAACACTCGCTAACTGCTATCAGTCTCTCCGGGTTTGCGGACGTGTCACACCTGATAACTACCTCAGCAACAACCAGCGTGACAGAAATATACGACCGGAACTGCATGTTTGACTCTAAGTTTCTTAAAATGTATGAATGCAATTACTCTATAACATTACGTTGAACGAATACTGACGTCCACATTGAGTACTCGAGTATGCCAATCTTAGCTTTTCATCTATCTTATTGAGTATAAACCATTAACCTGTTTTAGAAGAGTTTAATGTGTGCTTTTAAGTGCTTCATTTTGTGACTGAATCAATGAATATGTTCAAATCCCGTTCGTTCGTCTTGTGCTCTTGTCGGTTCAGTGTCCTCAACCTGGCAACCTGAGTGAGCTTAGAGGAAGGGCGGGGGGGAAACGACTCCCACTAATATTTAGAATTTAGCCTGCAGTACGCAGGATGTAACGCTAGCCGTCAGTGTTACATCCATCATCCATCATCTGCAACCGCTTATCCCGTTAGGGGTCGAGGAGGGGCTGGAGCCGATCCCAGCTGACATTGGGCGAAGGCGGGGTACATCCTGGACAGGTCGCCAGACTATCACAGCGCTGACAGAGACAGGCAACCATTCCCGCTCAAATTCACACCCACGGGCAATTTAGAGTCACCAATTAACCTGCATGTCTTTGGACTGTGGGAGGAAACCGGAGTACCCGGAGAAAACCCACGCTAACACGGTCAATCACTTATAATCACTTATAAGTGAAGGTTTCTGGACAATATTTGTCATTGTTTTGTGATGTTAAGAGATTTCCAATAGGCTAATACATATATACATACATTTGCATAATTCAAGCATATGTGCCCACTCCCATGTTGATAAGAGTATTAAATACTTGACAAATCTCCCTTTTAAGTGTGATTCATCGCGATAAACTATGGACAATTAATCGTGATTAATCGCGATTACATATTATGTGGAAGATTACATGTAAAAAATAATGCATGTGCATTGTCATGTCTTGCCCTGCACTCTGTGTTTCTTGAAATTCCTCTAACCAACAACTCAGCTGGGGCTTTCATTTGAGAAAAGACATCAGCCACTTGAAGTCAGAGTGGTCGGTTCTGAGGGTGAAGTGAAGGCCCCTGAAGTAGTACATGAAATGCAGAGTACCACTGACTGACTTGCTGTGGTATAATACGACTTTCTACAATCAGGTGTCACACAGGTTACATGTAGCACAGCTCATGTTTCAATGTCACTGGTGTCCATATTGAGGATGAAAAGTATGGTAATAATATAGATACACTCTGCTCTGTGTGAAATATTGTAACGTAGGGAATTGTGTCTTTTCATAGTATATATTTCATATATTCAAACATGTAGACTATAATATGAGCTATTCATGTAAAAATGAAACACAAAGATGTATTTTACTTTACAATGGAAGTGACGTGGAAATGTAAATATACATACAGTATATAAACTGGAAAAACAAAGTTTGGAAACTTGTGTTTGGTCGATTATTTCTCTGTTGTTACAATGCTAATTGGCATTGTATTTTACATCGTTGGAAAGCCTGTTTATTAAAAAATTTGCCAAAATGCTCCGTCAATGGTAAACGGTGATTTCTCCTGTTGGTATTGACTCTTGTTGTGAGTTGTTTGATGGATTGGATGATCGAACTCTATCAGTAATAAGGAACAAACAAGACATATTGGCAATTTTACACTTTATTCATTTAATACACCACCAGGAGCCTCAGTAGCGGGTGGAGGATCCATATGCAGCCACAGCAGCCTGGCTCCTCCTCCTCATGCTGGTCACCAACCTGGTCACACGTTGCTGTGGGATTGCATTCCATTCCTCAACCAGGATTCGTTGCAGGTCAGCCAGCGTGGTTGTGTTGGTCACTCCAACACGTACAGCACGCCCAAGCTGATCCTACAAGTGTTGAATTGGGTTGAGGTCTGGACTCTTGGCAGGCCGTTCCATTCTCTCTACTCCCACATTGTGGAGGTAGTCTGTGATAACCCTGGCTCTGTTGCGGTGAGCATTGTTTCTTGGAGGATGAAGTTAGGTCCCAGATTGTGGAGATATGTGATCGCCACTGGCTGCAGAATCTCATCCTGATATCTCACTGCATTGAGATGGCCTTCAATGATGACAAGCCTTGTTTTGCCAGTGAGGGAGATGCTGCCCCACACCATGACACTGCCCCCACCAAAAGATGTTACTCGATCGGTTCAACAATCAGCATAGCATTCTCCATGTCGTCTCCATACTTTGACCCCGCCATCCAACTTTGGCAGAAAGAACCTAGACTCATCACTGAACATAACATTCCCCCACATGTTTAGGTTCCATTGTCTGTGTTGTCGACACCAGCGCAAATGGGCCTAACGGTTAAGGGCAGTCATTGCAGGCTTCCTGGTAGCCTTATGAGAATACATTGTTTACCATTGGCAGAGCATTTTGGCAAATTTTTCTTGGTTGCTACCCATATAATCAGCTGTGCTGCTCATCCCACAAATGCATGGTCCTTACAAGTTGGACATCATTGCAAAGGTAAATAAACAGGCTTTCCAACGATGTAAAATACAATGCCAATTAGCATTGTAACAACAGAGAAATAATCGACCAAACACAAGTTTCCAAACTTTGTTTTTCCAGTATATATATATAAATAAAATGCTGATTCTGACTTCAAATGATAATGATGTCAGACCAACCCCTCCCTCTTCTCTGTTCTGACTGACTGTTTTGATATGCCGAGATTAACCTTATACCTTCATTTACTGTGTAATAAGCGCGCATATACTGATCAGCCATAACATTATTACCACTGACAAGTGAAGTGAATAACATTGACTATCTCGTTACATTGGCACCTGTCAGTGGGTGGGATATATTAGGCAGCAAGTGAACATTTTGTCCTTGAAGTTGATGTGTTCGAAGCAGAAAAAATAGGCAAGAATAAAGATGTGAGTGACTTTGGCAAGGGCCAAATAGTGATGGCTAGAAGACCGGGTCAGAGCATCTCCAAAACTGCAACTCTTGTGGGATGTTCTCGGTCTGCAGTGATCAGGACCTACCAAAAGTGGTCCAAGAAATGAAAACCGGTGAAACGGTGACAGGGTCATGGGCGGCCGAGGCTCATTGATGCATGTGGGTAGAGAAGGCTGGCCCGTGTTGTACGATCCAATAGAAGAGCTACTGTAGATCAAATTTACTGAAAAAGTTAATGCTGCTTCCGATAGAAATGTGTCAGCACACACAGGGAATCTCAGTTTGTTGCGTATGGGGCAGCGTAGCCGCAGACCGGTCAGGGTACCCATGTTGACCCGTCTCCACCGCCAAAAGCGCCTACAATGGGCACGTGAGCATCAGAACTGGACCACGGAGCAATGGAAGAAGGTGGCACGGTCTGATGAATCACGTTTTCTTTTACATCATGTGGATGGCAACGAGTTTGAGGTGTTGACTTGGATGCCAAATTTTCCAGATCTCAAGTCAATCGAGCATCTGTGGGATGTGCTGAACAAACAAGTCCAATCCATGGAGGCCCCAACTCGCAACTTACAGGACTTAAAAGACCTTCTACTGACGGCTTAGTGCCAGATACCACGGCATACCTTCAGAGGTCTAGTGGAGTCCATGCCTCGACGGGTCAGGGCTGTTTTGGCGGCAAAAGGGGGACCTACTCAATATTAGTTGGTTCCACCCACTGTGAAAAAAGAGACTCTAAGAAGAAAGACTTTCAATATAGGACATTTTCAACTGGCAATGATACCAGGAGACCCCTCGAGCTACAAGATGAGGGGTTGAAGAAATAGCACAGAGACCCCCTGCACCAGAGAGAGAGATGGGAAAACGATTCATGTCGAGTTGCACCGATGCAACGTGTCAGCCGACCATATCCAAAGATGCCCGAGAATGCCAAAGACAGCCACTGATGCAGACACACGATTCATGCCAAGTCGCACCGTGGGATCCAACAGATCTAGAATGCTGAAATCCAGACAGAACCTGCTGCCACTCCATAGGCTAACAGCACGACCTCCCATCTACCCATCAGAAAATGGTGACAAAAATACATCTCAGTTTTGAAAGAGTTTAATGATTAGGCTACTTAATTTAAACAAACTAAATTTGGAGCAAATAAATAAACAAGCTTTGTTTAAGAAATTGGTAGTTAATATCAGATACAAGAATAATTGAGAAATTCATCAATAAACATTAACCCTTAATTAAGCTCATCCCTATAATTAGAATATGAAACTGATTCATAATCTTCCCTGGTCCTTCTTAAACTCTCAACTGCTGAACTCTGCATTAATACCGAAACTAAATTGAATTGATAGGCAAGCGTCAAATGACAAATTCAAAGAAAAATATCGGTCACTGAATTGACCTGGTCACATTTGATTTTGTTTCTATCCAGAAATGGTCATTGTTGTATTCCCTGTTTTCCTTCATTCATCCTTTACTCATTTTATTCCATTTTCCTTTGTGTTATCATTTATTCTATTATTTTCTGTTAGTAGTTTAGTCATGTAGTTAGTTAAATAAACATTTCATTTTTAAAGAATTAATTAATTAATTTTTTATTATAGACTTATTTGATGTGTGTGTGTATATATATATATATAAAACAACTCGAATCACTGTTCACTATGCCCATGAGACTTGATTGATTAATACATTTTTTTTTTTATTTTCCCTATTTT
>CAKALG010013659.1:1508-13000 GCA_916700815.1 Helicolenus hilgendorfi
GCGGCGGCTGCCTCGAACTGCTGCATCATTCACGCATCAGGTGTCCACACCAGTTGCGTTTCTGCTGCTGCCAGTCCTGTCTTTCTACATAGTGTTTGCCTTTCATAATGGCTATTTCGTTTCATTATAAAGATTATTATTCTATGACAAAGGTTAAGAACTGTGTGCTCATTTGTAAATAATAGTAATAATCCACAATTAAAACCCTGTATTTAATTCATTCATGGAGCTCCCCAAGTCACTGCATGTTCTAAAACACTATCCTGCAAATATTTCAAAATAAAAGCCTTGTGTTAACAAATGAAGGAATTCTGTCCACAGATAAAGGCTTTTATTTTGAAAGGACCTAATGATTCAAATGAGGGCTATTTAAGTGTTCGTACTGGGAAGTTGATTTACCTCAAAAAAACAAGCCAAATGTGAGCACGGCTCACATACCTCTGCTCAAAGATTTGAGGCAAAGAGTATAGGAACAAAGAGACAAAACTCTAGTGCTTTTTTGACGATAGCCACTAGATGGCTCTGCGGTAGCACTGCCGCCATTTTGGACTGAAAACGGCAATGAGTCCATTGCCATGGATGTATAAAGAAATAAAGTAGTTTTACTTTTGTCCGCGGATGTTAAAAATAATCTAATCATAACATGGCAACTCAAGGTTAACTTTGACTGCCGTAAAATTAAATTAAATTCTTCCATGTGTCAATAAGTCAAACCTGTACCACTGGGGAGCCACTGGGCCTTGTGCATCACTTTGTTACATACTGTTGCCAAAGGAGATAACTCTACATCTGTGCTTTGAAAAGGCAAACAAGTTTACACAGCGAGACACACGTGGACTGGCTGTGGAAAAGAGACCATTCGGACATCCTGTAAGATGACCTCTGAGGATGGAGTGAGACGTTTCACTAGATGGATAAACAATCTTTATATCCACTTAGGCTACATGGAACTTCACTCTCTGCTCTGGTGTCATGTATTCCCTTGGATTTTCCCAGGGAGCTGCTTCTGTGCCAGATGTGTTATCAAAAATATGTCATCGAGCTACCAGAGGGGGAGTTTTGCTCTTTTTAGTTACTCTAAGCGATTGGCTGGCCGGTGGGATTTTTCACAGGAAAAAAGCCATTTCAGAAACATGTCTGTCAGCGTTTTATTTGGGGGCGGGAGGGCAGATAAGAGCGGTACACTGGTGGGGAAGGAAGGATGGAAAGGATGGAGGGAAGAGAGGGGAGGGAGAAAATATTACATATAGATATGTGGGGTGAGCAAGATGGTGAGAGAAATCAACAGCACAGATAGATAGATAGAGATAGGTAGATTGACAGGCAGACCAATCAGAGAGAGTGAAGCAGAGGGTGAGAGAGAGCCAATAAACAGAGACGCGAAAAAGTGAGGTGCAGTTTATCTCCAGTAATGACACCAGTGGGAGGTGATTACTGGGTAGAAAATAAAGCCCGGGTCTCCCCTGCTGATCACCAGAGAACCTCGGCCACGTCAACGGCTTCTAGAAATAACTTACGGGGCCAACTACTTCCAGTGGGCTGCATGAGCAAAGTCACTTTACATTTTTCTGTCACTTCAGTTGCTTAGTTCACATGCTTTCATTCTGTTCATACTAATATGACAGTCTCAATCTTCCTCATTGGTTTCACTGTTATGGTTCTAAAGTCTTACAGTATGACGACACATTCTCACTCCCAACTCGTCAAATCCCGCCGCTTGGTCAGCGCCCCTCAGCATCGGAGGCTGACGCACTGGGTACCCCTCTTACGTTACTTTTGGACGGATCAGGGACGGCGTGTCAATATAAGCTTGTTACATGCATAGTGTCCTTTCAAAATAAACTTCCGTTTTCACAGGAAGTTAGCAAACACTTATGTAGGGCCACGTTACCTTGTCACGTTACCTTGTCACGTTACCTTGTCACGTTACCATGTCACGTTACCATGTCACGTTACCTTGTCACCTTACCTTGTCACCTTACCATGTCACGTTACCTTGTCACGTTACCTTGTCACGTTACCTTGTCACGTTACCTTGTCACCTTACCTTGTCACCTTACCTTGTCACGTTACCTTGTCATTCACAAACCCTGATCTTTTTTATAACCTTAAAGTAGTGTTGTTGCCTAAACCTAACCGAGCGCTTCACAACGTTAACCACGTGGCATTTTGCATTTCAATCTACTTAAATCTCTGCAAACAGGTCTGCATGGCTATCAGAAACTATATTGTGTTGTGTGAGCTGATCCTTTAAGCACCATTACAGTAGAGAAACATGCATACACACTGTGTTACTGCATAGGAAGCTCTTCCACTAGACTAGAGGTAAATGCGATGGCTGTGCAGCACCTTTTGCTCTGCTGCCCGAGGACGAGCTAAAACGCTCCCAGCGGACCGTTTGATATTACGACGAGAGAACGGTGGTGTGATATTGATGTGACTGGGGAAGTGAGCGAGGAGGTGGAAGGCGAGTGAAATGAGGTGGAGAAGTACGTAGTTGGTGATAAAAAACAAACGGGGAGTGCGAGTGGCATAATTGGACGCGACCGACGTTCCTCCCGTGGGGGTTCGGCGAGCCAACATATACAGAGTCCCTCTGTTTGTGAGATAAGAGGCTTAGTGGAGTGTGAGAATGTCTCCTGCATAACTTTAGTCGTGAATATAGATTACAAGATAGGAACGTGACAGACGTACAGTATGATAGGTTGCTCAAAACACTACAGTATAGATCCGACGGTCCACCGGGGAGGGATGGATCCACTCACAGTATTGTCAGCAGGACACAAGAGGACCCGGAGGTGACTCACAGTTTGTTGCAGATAAAGCTATCTGAGTGGCATTTGACAGGAAGGTTGGATTCAGATGTGTGGGATGTTTTTTTTTTTGTTTTTCTATTTTTCTTTCAGACCACCCACGGGAGAAATAGCATTTGACATTTTCCCTATGAGGACAGCAAGAGGATTAGAGAAGGGGGGGGGGATAAAACACGAAAAATCTAATTGTTCCATGTGGGATTTCCCAAAAATGAGTTTTGACAACCTTTTCTATTTTGGGTTTTTGGAGGTGTTTTGTGAGTTTGCACAGGGAAAAGACAGACATGTCGAGGTTGGGGACTGAGTGAAGGAATTTGAAAGGAAGAGTTGTTTTAAGATGGTTGAGGAGGGACAGCTATTCTCCTCGGGGTTCACTTAAAAATGACGTACAGTTGTGCTCCAGTCCTGCGGGCACAACTGTACTTACATTTACGCAAATTCATTTTAATGTCTTAACACAACTTGTGATTTTTTTGGTAGTCAGTTTTAAAGCTAGAGTGAATATACCGGCATCATATGAAACTACAAAACTTGAGGAATCCATCGGTACCGACCATGACATACTAGCTTGTCGCCAAGGAGGCTAAATAACGCTCTAAACTTACGCTAAATTTTGGTGAGGAAAAACTGGCATGGCCATTTTCAAAGCGGTCCTTTTGTGATAATCACATGCAGTTTGGGTCAAGTCATAGTCAAGTCAGCACACTGACACACTGACAGCTGTTGTTGCCTGTTGGGCTGCAGTTTGCCATGTGATGATTGGAGCATATTGTTTTATGCTAAATGCAGTACCTGTGAGGGTTTCTGGACAATATCTGTCATTGTTTTGTGTTGATAATTGATTTCCAATAATACATATATACATACATTTGCATAAAGCAGCATATTTGCACACTCCCATGTGGATAACAGTATTAAATACTTGACAAATCTCCCTTCAAGGTACATTTCGAACAGATAAAAAAAATGTGTCGTTTATTAGTCGTGATTAAATGTTTTCATCGATTGACAGCCCTAAAAAGAGATAAACAGCATGAGCTAATTAGCCAAAGACAGACAGAGAAACAGATCTAGAGATGATGAGAGCAGTGTATTAAATCTCCTTTTCCCTGTCCCATCTGCTGAGATACCCTGCCTCACATTTTGGCTGGACTTTTCGCCAGAAGCAGAGTGTGAAATTCCTATCTCCCGTCTCGTCTGTGCCATCCAAAAACAGAGCTGTCATGAAAAAAATATACGCAGCACAGACATGCGGCAACCTCCAAATGTTATTGGAGTTAGTTGAGAGAGATTTGTCATACTCAACATGGGAGTGGGCAAATATGCTGCTTTATGCAAATGTATGTATATATTTATTATTGGAAATGAATAAGCAACACAAAACAATGACAGATATTGTCCATTCTTGTTTGTGGTAAGTTTATTTTTATAGATCACAACTTTTGCGTGGTGAGTGGTGTACTCCTCTTTCAGTCTCCATTATGTGCGTACGCAACAGTTATAAATGAGACTCCCAGTTATTAAAGGTCTCATATCATGCTCATTTTCAGGATCATAATTGTATTTTTTGTTTCTACTATAACGTGTTTACATGCTGTAATGTTCAAAAAATCCTTAATTTTCCTCATACTGTCAGCCTGAATATGCCTGTATTCACCCTCTGTCTGAAACGCTCCGTTTTAGCGCATTTCGACGGAATTGCAACGGAATTGCGTTGCTAGGCAACAGCTTGGGTCCATGTGTACTTCCTGTCAGCTAATGACATTCAAATACACTGCAACCAGGAATAAACTGGGACACATTTAGAATGTTTACGTTTCAATCTGTGTAAAGGGTCTAAATATTGTATATTTGTGACATCACAAATGGACAGAAATCCTGACAGCTTGTTTCAAATGAAGAGTTTCTGAATATCCCTGTGGATTTAGCGTTTCAATGCTTTCACAGTGTTTATACTGTATAGGACATAAGCCTGCTCCATAATAAAGAAACAGGAAAATCTCACTTTTTTATAATATGGGACCTTTAAAGGTGAAGTCAGGTGTGCTCGTGGGCGAACCTCCACTAAAGGTTTAGTTTAAACGTGTAGGTTGGTTTGTATTTTTTTTTCCCATGGCTGCAAAAAACAACAGATATGTTACTTATTTTGGTATATTTGTGCCAGAGGGGAAACTATGTCTTCTTAGTCTTTGGTTGTCTGATTGCTTTCGTTCGTAGATTCTCCAGAGAGCGATCCCAGATAACCAAAGTCTTTCTCATTCATTAGATTTGGATCAATACAGTAGCAGCAATTAGGAATCATCTTGCAGAACTTAATGTGAAATGTAACAGATTTATTTTATAAAGTAAAAGCAATGAATGTAAAGGTTATAGGTAACAGGATATCACAGGTGGTTAGTGCTGTCTGTAGAAAAAGATGAATGTCTTCAAACAGAGTTCCTCTCACTGACTCTGCGTCCACATCATCATCATCATCATCTTCATCATCATATGGGAATAACTGTCAGGATGATTCTACTGATCAAAGCCACAACTAGCAAGGGATGATGTGCTTGATCTCCTAACATGGTTTGAAGTTTTCATTGCTTCTGATCAGTGTTTGAACACACTTAACACGTATGAACTTATTAAACGAACACACTGGAGTTCAAGTTTCCACACTACCCATTGTAATGTCAACCACAAACAAATGAACCCAGTCGTTGGGTAGCCGTCTCCCGCTGGGATGTTTAAAACTTACAATGAGTCATGAATCAGGTGTTTCTTTGAATGACACAATAATTACATCACATCACTTTATTTATTGTTCACACTGAACAACGGGTTAAAAATGTAATTGTGAAAAGCAAAATATGGACACTGATGACAACCCAATCTCACGGGAAGGCGTATAAATAGCATGACATTACAAGGACATATTTTTTAGGACACGTCAGGGGAACAAATCAGAGACCAGCGTTTTGGATTTATAATTGGTGCGACCAACTACACAGCAACTCTTCAGCATAGCGTTATTACTGTTACCAGTTTGTTTGAAGTAGAAGCTTGGAGACATGCTTAAACTTCTTTTGTTTACTAACAGTTTTCCCCCAAAAGGGGGCGTGGTCATGAGAGCTATAACTCTGGAAGATGTGTCGCCGGTCTGATGTATAATGTATAGATAAGATAAGATAAGATAGAACTTCATTAAACCCCAAAGGAAATCCTTGTGCCAGAGATTGCTCAGAATTACAACAAGTTCAAGTGTATAAAATAAAAAGTACTATTTCTAGCACCAGTGCCTAATGGGATAACAATAAATTAAGATACATTTAGTAAAAATGTAAAGTAAGCTAAAAACAAACAAACAGAGAAGGACGTTAATATTGCATATGATGAGAAAAGAAGTAACACATGATGGACATGAATATTGAACACAATGAACAGTGATATTGCTCATGATACTGATATTATTGTTGTCCTCAGTGTCCGGTGTTTTAGCTGTCCTTCCTGCAGAAGGGGAGAGGAGTTACATAGTCTGATGGCGCTGGTAGGAAAGAGCTCCTGTGGCGTTCTGCGATGCATCTCGGTGGTCTGAAGGTGCTCTGGTATGACGTGAAGACAGACAGAAGACATGTCTGGTTGAGCTCTTGAGCGTTCCGATCAGAAACTGATCTTTCGATGAGCCCGGAGAGGTGTTCTCGCAGAAACATGAAGACTCGGGTTGCTTTTCCTTCCCCCAGATAAGGAGAGGTTATTCCCCCTTGTCTGTTCTCACCCTCCTTCCATCCTTCCTTCCTTCCCTCCCTCTGCCTCCTTCTCTCCATCTGCACTCGTCTCTCTCCTCCTTTGTTCTCGCCCCCGTGGCCGTGCCTTTGAGGGCAGCGTATATCAAACACATCAAAAGGACTTCTAGCGGCAGCCGACTGCTTCGAGCTTACAATGCGTGAACCTTCGTACTTGCCCTCCCTTATACACGGAGCTTGTTTTTCAGAGCTTACAGTCTCTTGTTACTCTCCATAATGCAAGGGTCAGATAAATCCCAGTGTGTGTTCTAATGGTCCCAGCAGATGCTCGGGATGCAGCATCCTCCCTCTCTCTCTCTCTTTCGTCATGCCCGTTGGCTGTTTCCAGTCGTTCCCTCTCCCTGCTCTCGCCATGTGTCTTTCTGTCTTTCTGCTCTCGTGTTGTCGTTCCCGATTTCAGTCTTTGTTTTGCTTCTCCTATCTCCGTTCCCCCGGTGCGAACACATGTATCTGAGACGCAGAGGCACTAGGAGAGGCAGCGGGGGAAATTCGGCGTCGCCGTAGGTGGTTGTCTGCATCTGGCTCACTGTCTCTGGGCGTCTTTGCCTCTCTCTCTGTCTACCTCCATCAATCTGTTTTTTCAATTAGATTCAAACTGGGTTATCGGCATGGTTATGTTTCTCATTTTCTTTCATCACCAGTCTCTCTCTAAAGCCACTCTTTTCCATTTTGTTTACACCCACGCTCTGTGGCCTTGACAGTGAAGGTAGTTCACACCGGAGACAAAAGTGTTGGAGGCCGTTGGCCTTCAGCTATCTCCTAGAATTCAATCACTCGTTTGCAGTACAGCGAAAAGATGTTTTTCTCCAAAGTTAAAGCTGCACTAATGAGTATTTTTTTTTACATTAACAATGGAAATGAGTTGATGAAACCACAGAGACACACAGACTCTACAGGTTGACTCCACTTTCAGCTCGTTGTGTGGGTTTCATGGCCCATAACTGTTTTGGTTCAGTCTCTGTGCTCCCTTCAGCTTTGTTTCCAGCTGCAGCTGGCAGCTGTTTTGACAAAAAAAAAAAGGTCTCTGATAAACCCTCACTACACTACCTGCCCAGAGCGATTCTTGTTTGCATTGTTGCTTTGTTCAATCAACAATGAAGTCAAGTCAATTTTATTTGTATTTATTTGTATAGCCCCAAATCACAAATCACAAATTTGCCTCGGGGCCCCTGTACAGGAAAATACCCTCTGTCCTTTACAGTGCGACACTCTCATCGGATAAGGAAAAGCGTAACCAAAAAAAACACTTTTTAACAGGGAAAAAAATGTTAGAAACCTCAAGAAGAGCAACAGAGAAGGGATCCCCCTTCCAGGATGGACAAACACCACATGACAAAAAATAATACATATAATGTGAACATATGTGAGACGGTGGAACCAGGAGGATGTCAAGCAGCTTCCCGGCGTTGCCAACCAGATAGAGCCAGAGCAACACGACCTCCTCTCCACGCCAACCAGGTAGAGCCCGAGCAACGAATGAAATGATTAAGTGAAATGGGTAACACTTCATAATAACCATAATTTATAAACGGTAAATTGATAGTTAATTAAACTTAGTTAATAGTTATTTTACTGTCAACAAACAATGCAATGTAAATAATGTTTACTAGTTATTAATAATGCTATAATTTCTGTTATTTTAACAGTCTATTGTTGCATACATACAATTTTATATACTATATATATATGTGTTAAGGGTCCCTGGCTTAAAGCACGGAAACACATTACACCCTAATCTCTTCACATTTTGTTGATCATTTTTCATTTTTTAAAACAAATTCTTACACATTACACCTTTAAGGCACCCAACTATGCATTAAAAGCATCCCTTATACCTAAATTTATTCTAAATTGGCAGTGGTTTTCATTGATGAAAAAATATTAAAAAAAACTAAACTCTGGCTCCGTACTTTCTGCACATGGCACGAGTATCGCTGGTATTGATTCACTCATCTAATGTTTGGGAAGAAGCTTTTCACAAGCAGGCACAGTAAACTGAAAGCCGCAGCTGAAAGTGACACACGAATCGAAGTTGCAATTATGCGACCGAGCACCCGACATGACGTTAAAAGTATACAACACTTCTGTTTCACAGTCTCCGATCATGGCTTCTCATTGCTTAGCAAACTCGTCATCCTCATTGTCTCTTTCTGTCTGTCATCCTGTCTTCTTCTGTCTCATGTTCTTTCACCTTCCATCTCATTATTCCTTTCCTCTGTCTTGTTACGGGTAGATCATACCAGCGAGCCGGAGTAATCCATTCCTAGTGTGGGCAGGAGCTGGACACGTGTGTGAGAAGAGAAATGGGGAACAGCAGGGTTTCTCTGTACAATACCAGTATGGATTAACCAAGTTCATCCAGCTGATCTCCTCCTCTCGAACATGTGCACACAAAGCGTGTTGTTAATCCCTGTCCACTGCTGATACAAGTCATTAACATCCTGGAAGGAGTCAGCCACTCAGTCCACTCTAATTAATCCCAGGCTACTCTCTAGCCTCACATTCTTCCTCTACTGTTATTAACCTTTAGGCAGGTACTGTAGTGCTATTATTAGATGCAAAGCACCGTATGGACCTGGCTTATAACTCACTCACCCACTTCTTATATTTACCAGACTGCAGATTTTCCATAATAGTGAACTTTTTGGTTATTGTCAGACCAGTTTATACATCGCCTATTGGAAAGGAAGGTAATAGCGACAGCAGTTTACACCTGTAGAAGCAATGTTAGAGATATGCTCATTAAGAGTTCAGAGCAGTGGGCTACCGCCGGGTCTGAAAAGGAAAGCCAATGCTGCCTTAGGTGCCTTAAACTTGTATTCTTTCTAACAGCCAGCAGGGGGCGACTCCTCTGGTTGCAAAAAGAAGTCTGATTGTATAGAAGTCTATGAGAAAATGACCCTACTTCTCACTTGAGTTTATGGTCTTAATCGCTATTTTCAAGTCTTCTTCAATACAGCATGATGTTCATTTAGTAAATTATGGTCCCATTTAGAGTCAGATAGACCATAAAGCAGGGGATGCTTTAGGGCGGGGCTACCTTATGATTGACAGATCGCTTCCACGACGTTGTCCGGTCTGGGAGTTGTCCGTGTCTTTGTCTTACAACTTTAACCCTTTCATAGTGTGTTTTCAGTTCATAAAATTGTAACATTTTTGGTCACCTGAAAATGTCTTATTCAGTGTTCGGTTGAACATACGTATCGGAGACCCCAATATCGGACCCGATACTGGTATCGGTATCGGTGCATCCCTAGTGTCATTGATGATGTTACAAGAGACGATTTGCAATTTTACAGAAACCACAGTGGAGGTCTTATCCCATTTTGAAGACCAGGCTTGATTAGAGATCAGGTTTCCAAAGCCCCGACTGTTCCCATTAACCAGCCCCATTAAACGCATCGCTTTGCAACATCAGACAAGTCACTATTCCATCTTTTTCTTTGTGGGTATGTCTCGGTTCGTTTGTCCTCTCGTGTCACTTCTGGTTGCAAAAAAACAAGATGGCGACGGACAAAAACCGAGATGGCGACGGCCAAAATTCCGAACTTGAGGCTTCAAAATTTTCGTCCACAAACCAACGGGTGATCTCACGGTGACTTGGTCCACTTCTTATACAGCCTATGGTGCGCGCACAGTGGCATGACTGCTCCCCAAAATTGAAGCGAGAACAACCCGATCATCCCCTGGTGGCTAGCTGTTAGTTCAGGAAGCGCTTATGCGATTAATTGAGCAGCCGTAATGTACGTACGTAGCCATTAAGTCATTAACTCACAGAGTTGGACTAATCACATCATCTAATGCTAGATAACTACATCTGATCAAATCTAGCGACAGTCATCAATATCAGCCCGCAAAATTCATGATCGTCAGCTAGATTTGAGAAGGCTGCTACTATTTATGCTATTTTCCAACTAGCTATAAGCTTTTTCAGGGACTTTGCCGGCACACAAGTGAGCCTACATATGGATGAACAGTCAGCAGCTATAAAAAGGTGGTGCAGTTCGATCCAGAGCTTCAGCTTTCAGTCTTCATTGCTGACTGAGATGTCTGTGTTCATATTTGGAGATTAAAGATAAACATTTAGCCAATCAAGGAAGATTATCTCCCTTGTTTCATGTGTAATCTGCACATTCCCAGAAGGATCAAGGGACTTTGTCTTTAATCATGTGCAGTGAGCTCCCCTAACTGATGTTATCCCACGGTAGGCTGCCTTCACAAGAAAATTCATAATGGAAAAAAACTGCAGTAAAATGAGAAATGCCATCTAAACTTTTTTTTTTTTTTTTTTTTTCAATGTGTTGTGTGAAAAAAATGGTAAAAATGTGGAAGTCTAGGTTTTCACACGATCAGGATTTCCCCACATGTGACAGATGTATCCTGATGGATGGCGTGCCCATCCTGGGACATGGAGGGGGCGGGGTTACGACCTATATTGCAACCAGCCACCAGGGGGCGATACCGATGTTTTGGCTTCACTTTAGGGGAGCTGTTGTGTCGTCCATCTTTATATACGGTCTGGTGTCCGGATCAAATCAACCGAACCACAGGTGTGACAGCACCCTCAGACTTGGTTCCAAAGAGCTCTGTTTGACACAAAGCCCGAGTGCACATAAGGACACGACAGCTTACATCACACCGTCGTATATGGCAAACACGGTTACATCACATTAGCAGAACTGAAATGACTCCACTGTATCCTAACTCCAGGTCACACACCACAAGGACATTTAGCTCATTCAACCTTAGGTGGGGGATATATGACTTTGACTTCATGGCAACAAAATGACCCCTGTATATCTGTTAGGGGGGCTACTAGTTCTAGTACTGGGCAGATGTCTTACTGTTAAACTCTGCCTTCTGGCTCGAACTGAAACTGAACTCGATATTTACA